>APFE031460513.1:82602-159965 GCA_000404065.3 Pinus taeda | reverse complement strand
CATTTATATGGTTAATACACATCTGATCCTGTATTATTTATGAATTTAGATCCTTGTTTCTTCGATAGTAGTATGTTGCTGTGATTCCACAAGTTCTTATGAAGCTGGGCAGACAAAGAAGAAGCGGCGAAGCTCTATCAAGAAGGAGAGGGAATCAAGCGCAAGGCTCAGGTTGGTCTTCTTGGTTCTCCTCTTGTCTATTTTCATAGAAGAAAGCAATAGTAGACTTTGATTGTTTGTTTCTAAGATAGCCACCCATCTTAGTGGGAATAGTAGCATCCGAGTGGACACTATTCCCGGATAACATATGGGTAAATAATTTTGAGGGTTTATATGATCAAAGCATAAATTTTATCTAAAATTGAGGGTTTAATGATTATGATAAGGGTAAGGTCATTGAACGTGTATATTTTGGTAATTTTTACATGGGTATGAATTTAGACTATGTTCTTCCTTTTTACTAAGAGGAATTTTGTTCTTATGGGTCAATAATTTCAAGGGTTTATATGATCAAAGAATAAATTTTATCTATAGTTGAGAGTTTAATTCTTATGACATTTCGGTAATTTGTACATGGGTATGAATTTGGACTCTGTTCTTCCTTTTTACTAACGAGGATTTTTGTTCTTATGAGTAAATAATTTTGAGGGTTTATACGATGAAATCATAAATTTTATCTAGAGTTGAGAGTTTAATGATTATGATAATGCAGATATTGATTGTGGCCAACAATTCATCAAAAGACAATGCACAAGTAGGCATTTTTCATGTCCTTATTGTACAAAGGGTTTAGTGATTAGGATAGACAATGCACAAGTAAGCATTGTGCATGTCCTTATTGCTCAAAGGGTTTAATGATTATGAGAGACAATGCACAAGTAAGAATCTTGCATGTCCTTATTGTACATATTAGTTTTCTCCTCCCTAACTTTTCTAGGGTCAAAATGCATGAAATTTTATTTTTTCTTTTCACCTTTCTTTAGCGGTTGATTGTTTGTGTAATGAACTCTACCATGCCCAAATTAAAAGGGCTCAAGTGATGCAAGAAAAAATTCTAGTAGGATGCAAATGCTAGACCTTCCTCAAACTTTGTTACACGAAATTAAAAATTCTTGTAATCATGAACATAAAATCTTTTATGTTTCATCCTTAGATTCTAATCTCAATGCCTACAGTTTTAAACCATGTTACTATATTTTAAGTAGAATATACTTAGATCCATTAAACCTTACAACTCTCCAATGCTTAGGTTAATTTCAGCTAAAAAGAAGAAACTTGAACGTCTTTTGCAATTTAGATTCAATTCTTACAGACAATGATTAAAAATGGAAGAAATCAATGGTCTAATAACTTTTACCCACCCATCAATTTTGAAGACCTTTGGTATTATTCTAAACCTAAACAAGAGAGTAGAAGAAGAAGAGGAGCCTGGAAGAGGTGAACCCTGACCTCCTTGATACTTTTCAAAAGTTCGGCATGCCCTTGACTAGAAGAAGATATTGACCAACGTTGTTGTAGATGTTTTTTTTACAGTGTTTTCATTGCTACCATGCATAGGTAAACTACATGTGGTTGAGGCATCTTTTGTTCGTTATAAGAGGTAATTCAGGAGTATCTTTATCTAGCTAGGAAGTAGCTTCGCAGGGTTTTTATTCATGCTAATAACTATTATGTTGCATTGTATTTTTATTTTTTTAGTGATATCTCCTTCTATCAAATCTCCAAGCACACTTTGTCACCCATGGAAATATCCACTTATTTCAGGATGAATGAGATGGAAACCAGGCACTTTGAGAGGACTCTTATTTTTGTAGGTGAGAGGAGTTCTGTGACATATATTGAAGAATGAACTATACCATTTTATGACACCAATGATCTCCATGCCACAATAGTGGATCTCTATTGCACCGAGGGAGAAATGATAAAGTATTCCATTGTAAAGAATTGTTATGCGTGGGACGAGGAATGCAGATGTGGGATTTATAATTTTATTACAAAAAGAGGTTTTGTGATGGAGACAAATCAAGGATTTCATGGACCTGAGTAGAGACTTGTTCAACAATCACCTGGAAATACTCAAGCAATGTTTTGAAAGAAAATGATGCAATTGGAGAGTTCTATTTTGTTGCCTTGAAAAATAACTATCAATAGGGGGAGGCAAAGATGATCCATATAGGGAAGAATTGGAGGAGTAGGATTGTTTCTAAAATTATATCTATAAGCAACTCAAGGGACTACTACAGAGGATTAGTGCTAGTGCAACCAAGTTATCATAACACAAGGAATTTTTCATAGTGTGATTTGATGTTCATCGGTGACCAGGAAGCTACAAATACTTATTGTTACATTCAGGTACAACTGAGTTGCATTCTAAAGTCTTTAATTTCATTTAATTTTAGTCCTTCTTGTGTCCTTGTCTCTCTTAATTTCATTGTGGTAGGATTGGAATGGGTTAAGAAATCAAGCATACCATTGAGTCAAATAGACACCCACATGTCACTACATGTCATTGTGCATACTCTTTGTTTTTATACAATTAGAAATCATCAATATGATTGTTCACACACAAAAAATCCTAAAATGAATGATGAATCCCCCTCCAATTCCATTTTCTATGGTGACGTTTTATTTACATTGTTTATACAGGTATATAGCCACATAGTGACCACTATCGAATGTTGAGGTATATGTCATATAAATATTTTATAGTCCACTTATTTTATATTCAAGTATTCATCATATTTCATGTCTTATAGTCTGCATTGTATCTTCTTTCATTTTCAGGAGAGGAACTTAATATTGATGGTAAGAAGCAAAAATTCAAGAAAGGAGAATAATAACACTAGAGCGACAAATGAAAAATGAGAGATAGAATAGAATCTATCTAGTGAAACCCTTAGAGATAATATCTTGCATAAGACACACTCATAGAGATTGATGGTCAAGCCTTCACAGTTGGTGAATTCACTTGCAATGCTTTGGCAACACAGTGATAATGTTTTGAAATGATGAAACAATATTTTATGTGTAAATTGTAGTCTAACCCATATTAAGTTGGAAAATCATATTGTAATACTTGATAATTAATTAATAAAATTATATCGTTAAATTATGTGTATTGCACTTGATATTATTTAGTCTTGTAATTAACATGTGTAACTTTGCGTTATCATATTAGATAAACATGCACATTGTATGACATTTTCTTAAAATTTACTCACAAAATCATACTAATTAATTTATGGTGATTAATAATAAACATATAAAATCAATCTAAAACTACTAAATTAGTAGTTTATATTAATTAATTAATGATGAACACAAATAAAATGAATATATGTCTAAATTAGTCATTTATAATAATTATGAATGAATTAAATGAAATGAATAGAAACTAATAAATCAGTCGATTATACAATGAATATGAAAATACCAAAAAAATATAAATGACTACAACAAATGATAAGAATTTTATTATTAAATGATGACTAAATTTTTCATATATATGACTATTAGTAGCTAATTTACAACATCTTATAACACAACTAAAATTTGGTCATATTTCTTTGGTCATTAATTGGTTTTAAATGATAACTAAAATTTGCATATATATGACTATTAATAGCTAATTTACAGTATTTTATAACACGACCAACGTTTTGGTCATATTTCTTTGGTCATTAATTGGTTTTCTCGAGGATTCATCTAGTAATATATTTTATTAAATATTTGCTCATTAATTGTGATAATTAATGACTAAACCAATGAAAAATTTATGACCAAATTTATGACTAAATATACTACTAGATGGTAAAATTGAGGAAACCAATTAATGACTAAGCTAAATATGACTAAAAGTTGTTCATGTTATAAGATACTGTAAATTAGCTACTATTGGTCACCAACTGAAAATTTGTCGTTTATATGCAAATTTTAGTTGTTTTTTTAGTAACTAATTAGTCATTTTGTACTAGTGCAAGTAACAACCAAATGAAGGATTCTACATTTGTTTTTATCTTTTATATATATAAACTTTGAATATAATTTGTTTTGGCAACATATTAATTTGCATTTAAAGCCTTCCTATCATGAGAATGTATCAATCAAGTAGAACATCAGAAAAATTGACCTCAATGAGGTCCTCTAACAATTTCTACAATATCAATATTTGTCTTGTTGTGATATCTTGGATAGGAAAAAGAACATATCTGCAAATGAAAAAGTCATATATTACTTATGTTCAAACTATGATATGGTGTATTCTTAGGTAAATTTTTAAGATGTCCCTCTACCTTTACCAAAGTGGATTGTAGCTTGATTAAAATCTTTATCCTTTCATTCAACATCAATTTCTGCAAGATAAATGTCACACATTATTCTTTCCCATTTCTCAACATGTTAGATATGATAAATTGAAAGTCACATAAAAGCAAGAGAAAACCATTTTATAACCAAAACAAATAAACAAACAATGCCTCTAATAAAACTTCAAACCTCAGAAATTACTCTACCACGTGTTCAGACTAAAGGTGATACTCTTTGAATCATCTTCAGCTCATATTTAATGGGATATTCATATTTTTACCATGATTTCAATTTATTGCTAAAAGAAATATATAAATCTAGGTTACTATCAATGAACTTCAAGTATAATTCAAAAAAATAATGTCATTATAAGGCATGGAGAGAGAAACATCTTCATAACTAGGATTCTCTATTTTAGTTTGGTTTGAGTTGACTTGGAATTTGAATATATAGTTTTCTCTAAAGAAGTGAAATAGAAATATGAGAATCGAAATAACCCTGTGAATTTTTAATTAATTCATATTATATATCTCTAAAACAGCCAGGTCATCCTTCTCTGCTATTTGATAGAGATTTATTGGCATATAAGAATTAACTATCAAACACAATGATGCAATATATTACCCAAGGAAATAAAAGTGACATGGCTTTGGTATTGTGTGCTCAAAGGAAATCCAACAATGGTTGTGTTCTTTGTTTATCATGAAATAGTATTGAAGACAAATGTTGGTTCAGAAATTGAACTCCATTACCAATAGGAGATGGTCGTGTTGGGTAAGGAAAGGATGAATTGAAGGGCTCAATGTCTAGCTCCAATACATAGTTATCCTTGTCACTACAAAATACAAAATTGTCTTCATTTGCTTATCCAGGTAAAAAGAAAAGCGAGTTTATATTTGTGCACTTGTGATAGTATATGAAAAAGAGAGCACTAGTGGAAATCAAAGTGGGTTGTCCCATCATTCAACCAAACATAAAATTTATATATTCAATTGTTGACTACAGGTGGAAATAAAATATAAAACCCACTCAACCTAATCTTTACATGACATAGTCGTAATGAACTAGTACAATAGAAGCATGCTAACTCATAAACAAGAGATGATAAAAAATAATAATGGAACATTATTTCCTACCACATAATTGGCATGAATAAAATTTCCATAGAATTCATCCAAAAAATGAGAATAACTTATGGCAAAAGAACATATCATTAGTGTTCTGTACCCTCTTTAACACATGTAACCTAGGTAAGTAGAGGAGGCCAAATGTAGCAAGATTCCAATTGTGTGGGATATAAAAACAAAAATGTGGAAAAACACCCCTGCCAATTCACGAAATCTCACTCTAAATAATAGAACATGTTGAGGATAGTAATGATGAAAATAGATCATGTATTAATATCAAGCCCCTTATTGTTCATCAATTAGCAAGGCGGCTAGTAATTTTTACTTGTAAAAAAAATATCATAATTAGTGTAATGACTGTGTAGATATTTTTGTTAATTTTTTTACATTTATATTATGGTTTCCTTGCAGGAGAGAGTGATGAAATTTCTCTAGGTTTGGTCAGACTGGTTTCTCCTTTCATATGCTTATGTGAATGGATGGAGAGCTACCTTTCTTCGGTTTGGAAATTCAGGTGTCCCTCCCTTTCATTCAATATGTGGAGATGCCCGACTATTGAAGGACCTTGATAGTTATGAATCCAATATTGCAGACATAATAGATGGATCTGGTCCAAATCAAGATGTTGCTATGGTGATTGGAGAGGAAGCAACAACTTGAGAATTTTTTAGTATTCCTCTTGTGAAGCTTGAAATATAGTGTAGGAAAAATAGTTTATCCATTTGTGGTGGTAGGGAGGTAATGTTTTTCCAATTGCTTAGCTTAGAAGAAGAAGAGAAAAATAAGTACCAAGATCAAGATGAGGATTTCAGGTATGGGTATAACTTTGCAATCGAAGGGAAGCATGCAAGAGAAACTGATGCTTAAATACAATTGGGAGGGTGAATGTGGAGCACAAGTGAAGAAAGAAAATCCATACTTTATGATGATAAGGGCTATATATCATTATCATCATCTAGGAAAAATGTTCAGGAAGAACCATTTTTACGGTCACAGGTTGAGAAACGTGAATCACTGGATGCCTCTTGCAGTGAAATTTTACCAAAAAATGTTGTTGTCGTGATGGTAGTGTCACATGATGTGCCCCCAAAATTTCAAAATATTCTAGGCACTGTCAAGGAAAATTTCTTTCTCTACTCCTTAACTCATATTTTGCCCCATCCACGTTTTGATAGACCAATTATCAAGATCATAGAATGATATTTTCTTTAATGAAGGATTCCAAGGGCTAACAATTTAAGGATATGATCATTTTTTTTTAAATGGGCAGTCTTGTCTAACTTGCAATGACCTGGGTGTCAAACTTGTTGTCGAGCCAATGTTATTCACACGTAAAAAATTTGAGTATGACTTGTGGCTGAGTTTGAATGAGAGGATTTTGATTAATACTATTTAATCAAGGAAAAGAACCAAATTCAGAGTCCATTTGAAATATGATTCATGAAGCATAGTAATAGATTTGGTGAGCTTAATCGGGCTCATCCTTGTCATGATGTGTTACATTCAAATGGCATGAATGCATGAATTTCAAAAGGCTGAGATATGATATAAATATTGGGAAATTTTGACCAAATAAATAACCCAAACCTAACACTTGAGATATCATATAAATCTTGGGAAATTTTAACCAAATACATAACCCAAACCTTAAACCTAGTAGTGTGAAATCCATTGTTTGAAGTGTGGCTACTGAAGACAAATTTCTTAAATACTTTTAAAAAAAAGCATGGAATTTTGTTGTCAATCAAATGTCAAACTGGATAACAATTAAAGCAATAACCCGCAATGACAATCCAAAATCAAAAAGACATATTGGATAAATGTTCAAGACTCATTGGGAACATCCTAATCCTACAGGCTACTCATCTAAAGCAACCGAAGATGTTACCTTGCTTGGGAAACATGGAATGTTAATGATATAAATGACAAAAAGATAAATAATTAAATGACTATTAGAACCAGTGCAAACAATGAATGATAAACAAATTGAAAATAGGGCAAAATGTCGCATACCCACTCCATGAGACTTCCATCCACTTCCATACTAAATGTTTCCCAAGACTAAGCAGGCCATTCCACTGGTGTTCACAACCTCGTATCGACAATAGAATTCAGCCTCGTAAAGAAAAAAATAGAATAAAATGAACCCTGAAATCCTTTTTACTGGTCAATAGTTTAAAGATTTTGAAGCGTGTATTTAAACATAATATTTTCATACCAATATCCTTTCTTGTTTTCAAACTCTATTCAAATACATCACTTCCTCTAAAAAATTTACATATCTTGGATCGTCATAATTGAAGTCATCAATTAAACGAAGTTCTATCATGTCTAGAACAGGGGTGCTCTGTAGAAAGCAACCTAATACATTGATTCCCCTATCATGAAATTCAGTTATGTCTACATAAACCTGTATATACAGAGATGAGAGAGTGGGGATCTGAGACATCGAGGTATGGGATATTTGAAAGTTCTTGCATTGCATTTCAAAACCAAAATAAGCCAACTCTGCACTCATTTACGAGGTAAAATACATAAATATTCATTATGAACATCATGGAAAAAAACTATGAAAGAATTTTATGGTCTTTCACATCTTATTGCAGGTTAACTTTTTTAATTTAGGTAGTGTAGATTTTCATTAAGGAATAGATATGAAACAAAGTCATTACCTGGTTTTGTTTCATATCTATAGGATATACTGAATCTGCAAATAAGACATAATAATCAACCAAAACATAATAGTCAACCTAAGCTACATCAATATATGCTTTTTTATAAAAGAAAAATTATGCTATACCTGATAAATAAGTAGCAAATGAAAACATTCTTAAACATTGAAACATGTCATTCATTACACATGTAAAGGAAAAGAAGAAATTTTGTTTTTACCAAGATAAAGTTTTCACCCATTAACAAACATTGGAGATTAGGAAGCCTGTCGAACAACAAAGTGAGAAGACAAACATTTCTTTAAGAAAAGGCACAACACGTATGACCAACTACTTTAATGATTTAAAGCTCCCCATCATCTCAATCAATCTGTCCACAAAGAAATTGTATGCATTATCAGGATATGAGTCCATTTCCAATAAGGTGAAATTACTTCCACATTGCATATTGAGTCTCAAGATAGAGCATGAAAGCTCTTGAAATAGTATCCCATTCACTCTAAAATATTTTTTCATGTATGCCCCTACATACACATACAATACAACCTGTGTTTACAGTGGTTTATATTTTATCCACATACAACCCGCATTTACACTGGTTTCATTGTAAAACATTGAAAGTAATAGTAAAATATAGACTTACATGGTTGTTGTTTGAAGCAATTCGATTGAAGAGATTTTTTCCATGTTTAGTGGCTATTTGACGCAAATTCAGTGATTCCTATACTAAAGACCAGAAATGCAAGGAGTGCACAGAAGGTCGAATACTGACAATCAAATATTCTTTATGGTTTGGCTAGTCAAGTGGGGCGTCTGATCAAATTGAATGAGCATACAACCAAGCTTCAAAAGGGGTCTTATGAAAGTGATTTTAAATGATATCCCTTGGAAGCTTCAACATAGTACTCAATATCATCATAGAAAGGACCACCCAAAAACAGACCATCTAATCCTGTCAAAGTTTGAAGAACCAATACACCCTTTTTCAGAAGACCATTGCTACTGACATTTTGAGAAATTATTTTAATGTCAACACTTGGGATTATTGGCAGCACTGACCCTAAATGTACTTTCCTAGGCACCCCACAAAAGAAGGAATAGCAGGTTGACACCCATCAGTTTTAACAGCAACGTGCCAACTTCTTGGATAAAACAAGACCTTTTCAAAACTATTTTTCTCACTGGCATTCATTTTATCTCTCAGAACAAACACCATTTCATCTTCAAGATTGGCCCAGTGAGTGTACTGATATACAAAAATGTTGCTTGGTCCATTAGCACTTGAAACAAGTTTGACATTATTGATCATATATATAAATGCACCCTCCTTTTGCCATATGTCTACAATAATGCTTCGAGACAACTCATTTGCTTTGGGATAATAACTTGAATCAACATGTATTTCACCACTCAGTAGATATTTTTCACCAATCAAATATATAGGCTTATGGTTCAATACATTGAATTCTAATGAATACATTCCAAAGAAAATGCATGAGTTCAAGAAATAAAGCATGTGCACACGAGAAGCTTCTAAGAAAATTTGATACCATCCTTTCTCAACCAACAAATTCATTAGTTCTTATTTTGGGTGTATGATGTAAGAAGCCACAGGATGAGTAGACATAATATGCAACCAATAGGATTTTTGGATAAACACTATCCCTGAATGATCAAAAACACCAACATTGACATCAATAACCTTTCTCTCCCAACACAAGTCATCATCCCAATCTAACAAATTAGATGAAGGTCCATGTTTTACCTCAAAATGTAATGCATCAGGTAGGAATTTCTCAAATATGAAGTCATTTCTCTCATTTGTTAAACTTAAAGAGGTAATCTTCTCTAAACCCAAAGTTCAACAACCAGAGAAGTAAGTGATATAGAAATCGAGTCACATCCTTGCTTGCATATCACTAATCCATGGATATCAACAAGGGCCTTTATAAATTCAATGCCAAACATTGGTCTAGTTACTGTCACATCAATATGTGATGGTGAAAATTGAAGACCTAAATCACATTATGCTATTGTGGTCAATGGGGATATTCGATATTAATATGGTTGAACCTCGAAGCAGAAGTTTTACATATCATCAATCCTCTTTAGTTCAGGCTTAGCATTGCCTGGCCCATGTGTCAAGCCAACTTGATGCTTGCCATAATAGCCATTTGTCACTAATTTTAGGGAACCACAAATATTATAATGTGTTGCTTCTATCTTTGGGATTGAAGCCATGTTTGGCACAACCATGAAATTCTCCAAACTGCTAAACTTGAAGTGATCCTTCTTAGCCTTGATTGTGTAGCGTGTTGATGTTGCATGATCAAGTTTGTAATATCCTAGGACATCTGTTGTGGCTCTTTCTCATCCATCAAATAATATATTAACACCTTCAAAACGGACTCCTTCAAAGTCACCACAAGTCCTCCAACTGAGAAACCTGTGACCTGAAATGGCTGAGATATATTAACATGACTATGCTAAAAAAGAACCCCTATAGATGGAAGCGAAACATCAAATATTTTATTCTCACCCTTGTAGAATGGAAGCAGCCTTTATTTTCCACATGGAATAAAATTAAAATCAAATTTCCCATATGCATCAGATATTGCATGAAAAACCACCTAATTTGGCCAAGGAACTTCTTTAAGGGAACTTCACCTCATGGACATCTTCTTAATAAAGGTATACATGAACACCTAAAATAGGGCTACCCTAAGAAACAACTAAGCCATCCATATCATAACTTGGGACATAAAATATGTCATCTAATACCAGATTTCCAAAGCCCAACTCCATCTTTGGAGAGCCTCTTTGGACAATTGTTAAGAGAACATGAGAATCACATATTTGAAAGAGAATATTATAGAAAATATACTTTATAAAACTCAATTATTGTACCTAATGCAGAGAACCATCCTAGCTAGGATCAACATTAGGTATGACCTTGTATCTTCTTCTTCTATTTAACAATTGGCTCATAGAGCCCACCCTTTCCACTTATTCACATTTGATTTCATGGAGGGCTATTGTGTCCTCTGGACACTCATCCTTAAGGAATCTCCAAACTAATTATGTGTATCAAACAAAGGTAAAGAGAGAAAAATATCATGGCCTTTCCTTTTTGAAAAAATATGTAGTGGGATTTGACATGACCTAATATTGGTATACTGCTCGAGGATTGATGAAGTTTATTTATTCATGACGGGAAGAAACCAACCTATATTTCCTTGGAGTAATATTTGTAAACATGTAACTACCTCCCTACGATGTAAACACATCATTAATGAGATCATTGCTGGTGGAAATGAGTAAACACATCATTAATGAGATCATTGCTGGTGGAAATGAGTTCAACATTCACATTGGCACGACATCCATTTATATCTTGACAACTTTCTACTCCAACAACCCCCATCACTCTCCCAGAAATAGTGAACCAAGTGAAAATTGATGTTTCATGGCCATTGCAATCATTGTGATCCAATGATACACATTCACCCATTTAAGATATATTCACTGAGTCAGGGAATATGAATATTTCCAATGTAATTTTTCCACTCAATAATCTTAACATCAAATCTGAAACTGTCTCGTTCATCTTCACATCAAATCCAAAATTGTCTCATTCATCTTTAGAGAGATCTTGAAAGGATTTTTCATAATTGTATCAAATCTACACAAAAAATTATAAATGTATGTTGCTTCATTACCAATCAAAATGTTTAAAAAAATACAGCACCAATAAATTTGTATTTCATCTCGATTGCACATAATTCATCTTCCTTCATAGAATGCATATGGCTTGTAGATCCTTTCCAGGTGCTTCAATTGTTGTAACATATATTTTGTAGATGATCTTGATAACCCCGCTATCAGTTTGCAATGATTCATTTTATGTAAAACAAAATATATAATTATGATGATCAAGAATTCTTTATATTAAATAACCAATCTATTCCTTGAACAAAGATTATATGCAAAGTAAAATTTACATGAGTAAATTTTCACCTTTTCAAAATCCACTTATATTTATCGAAATTTCGAGTAAGATGTTGGAAATACTGGGGTTGGGGGCGGGGGGTGTGAACAGTATTTTTTTTTGTTCTTGTGTGTACCAAAAGCACAACACACACACACACACACAACACACACACACACATATATATAATCTGTGCGCTGTGTCTGTGTGCTTTGTAAAACAAGAACAAAAAAAAACTGATCACACCCCCCATATATGAAACACAGAAATAGATACTGGAATTAATGCTTTATTACAAAAAAAGTGCAATGAAATAAATACAAGATAATAATATAAATATAATATATCTTATATGTATATGTATATGTATATGTATATTATATGTATATGTAAATATTGTATATGTATATATAACTGGTTGCAATTAGTTGCCAAGCTCCAACTTGGACTTCAATGAGGCTCCAACCTCCATAGCACCAACTCTGTCTTGCAATAGTTCTGCCCTTAGGAGCACCAACTCCCAAGGATTTCAATCCTATTCAGTTCATAGGCTCCAACCCCTTGGGCTCCAACCCAAACCTGGTATCAACTGTTTTGATGTAATTTTATGCACCCAACACTGCCCAACTTCTGCCTTTCTCCAATTCTCCTTCTTCTCTGGTCTCTCTTGCCTCTTGCCTATTCTTCGGCTTCCTCTCTCACAGATTATACATTCAACAACCCACACTTCTCCTTGTGTTTCTGTTTTTATGTGTTTCAGGCACCTATGACTGATCATTTCCGCTTACACTGCATCTTTTGGCTTCCTCCTCAGCCGTTGTGGCTTCCTCTGCGCTATGCAAGTTCACTGACTCTTCTGGGGACACATAGATTCATTAGATAGATCCAAATAATCCACGGACAACACATCCTCTCGATTAATTGTAACAACACTCCTTTTGACAATGATTGCAGGCATACACAGATTTTTTCAGTTTAACGGAGGTGCTATGCCCCAATCGCCATGATGCACCCCATTTAATTGACGTTCAGCCTCCTGAATAATCAGAGCAAGTATCATATGCCTTTCGGCCTGAAAAACCCCATGCAGACCAAAAAACTAGATTACACAGGAAAGATGGGCGAAATAGTCGAAAAGACTAAAGGGCGGACTTCAAGATATATTACACCCACATCTATTTTTGTATCGAGTCCACGCTTAAATCGCAATCGGCGATTCGTGACTCTCGCAGGTCCTTTATATGTCGAGACCATGGCATCGCTGATGGCCGATGGCCGATTCTCCACTGGATGCGATATTATATTAATTCAATTGTGATATTGCATCAGGTCTGCATATACATATACATATATATAGACACACACACACACACACACACACATATAATATACATATACATAATATATATATAATATATATATATAATATAATATATATATATATATATATATATATTTATATATATATTATATATATATATATATATATATATATATATATATAATATATATATATAAATATAATAATATATATATAGATATCGATGATCGCAAAGAAAGGGGCCGCTTAACACTGTATTACCTCCGCTCCAAAATGCCGATGCGATATGGTATTATGTACCGAACCTGATATGACTCACCACTCACATGTATAAAGTTACAAGTCCACAATCCACCTTTGATAGTGTATTTTCCCTAGAGCCAAGTTTTTCGCTTCCGATAGTATAAAGGCATTTATACGTGAGTTTTTGGCCTCTGATAGTGTATTTTCCAGGAGTCTGCACTGATAGTGTATTTGCCATGTATTTTGCCGGAAGTCTACGCCGATAGTGTTAAAGCATTCATACATGGGTTTAACGGGCCTGATAACATGTATGTATATATATATTATATATATATATATCAATAAATATATAGTATATATATATATAATAATAATAAATATATATATATATATATATAAATAATAAATATATATATAACTTATATATATATTCGGCTTCCGATAACTCCGTTTGTTGTTAAATGCATGCATATAAGCTCTCCAATGGCTCTGTTTGCTTTATGTGCTCCTTTTCTTTGGCATATATATATGACATATACACATGTGGCTCCTCTTGGCTCTTATATGCCTCCTTGCTCTGATTGCTTCCTCCTATGCCTCTGACTGTTTTGTGTTATGTTAGCCCCTGTGGTGGCTCTGTCTGCTCCTCTTGGCTCCTTTTGCTCCTATGGCTCTACTTGTTCCTCTATTGCTCCGATGGCTGCCTGCGTCCTATGTTTGTTATGTTTTCTCCTATACTTTGTTCCTCGTGCCTCTGTTCTTCTCCTATTGGCTCTGTCTACTCCTTGAATATTGCCATATTGACATCAATGACAATTTGTGTCCAAAAACCTCCCCCTTTGTTATTGATGGAAATATTATTTTGCTCTCCCCCTTTGACATCAATGGAAAAGGAATGCATACAGACTCCCTCTATCAAACTGATCCCCCCGTCCTGCTACATCTTTATGAATGAACTTGAGTGATGATAAAGAGATAACCCCCATCTTTTGATGTAGATGTTCGAATGAATCTCGAGGAAGAGGTTTTGTGAAAATATCAGCTATTTGTTCCTTAGTACTGATATATTCCAGGACGATGTTTTTTTCAACTACTTGCTCACGGAGGAAATGATATTTGATTGGTATGTGTTTGGTCCTTGAGTGCATCACTAGATTTTTGTTGAGACTGATAGCACTTGTGTTGTCACAAAAGACAGTAATCGGTTGATATATACATATGTCAACATCTTTTAGAGATTCCTTCATCCATAGTATCTGAGTACAATAGTCTGATGCAGCAATATACTCGGCTTCGGTTGTGGATAATGATATGAATGATTGTTTTTTGCTAAGCCAGGATACTAAACAGTCTCCTAGGAAGAACACATTTCCACTAGTACTTTTCTGATCATCTATACTTCTAGCCCAATCAGCATCAATGTATGCAGTTACAGTCAGTGTTGAGCTCCTTGGATACCAAAGACCAAATTCGGGTGTTCCTTTCAGATATCTGAGAATTCTTTTTACAACTAATAAATGGGATTTTTTGGAAGCAGATTGAAATCTTCCCACCATTTCTACTGCCTGCATTATGTCTGGTCTTATAGTTGTTAAGTATAGAAAGGCTCCAATTATTGACCTGTAATGAGTTGTATCTACTGGAGGGGAGTCATCATCTTTGCTCAATTTGCAGTTTGTGGTCATATGTGTGCTCTTGGGTGCATAGTCCTCCATTCCATATCTTTTGAGCATGTCTTTTAGATATTTGGTTTGAGATATACACAATCTTGCTCTGGTTTGAGATACTTGAAGTCTAAGGAAGTGAGACAGCTCTCCTATCATTGACATCTCAAACTCTTTTGACATGTTTTGAGAAAATTCATGGCTCATTTCATCATTATTGCTGGCAAAAATCAAATCATCGACATAAACAAGAGTAACTAGTAACTTACCTTCATCTGTCTTTATGTATAGATTACTTCCAGCCACTCCCTTTTTGAAGCTTTTTTGTTGTAGATAGTGATCCAATCTTGCATACCAAGCTCTAGGAGCTTGTTTCAACCCATATAAAGCCTTTTTCAACTTACAGACTAATTCCTTTCCTTCTATTAGATCAAACCCTTCTAGCTGCTCCATGTAGATTTCTTCCTTAAGTTCCCCATTTAGAAATGTTGATTTCACGTCCATTTGATAGATTTTGAATCCTTTTGAGAAAGAAAATGCCAAGAACATCCTGATAGCTTCCATATGAGCTATTGGTGCAAATGTCTCTTCAAAGTCAATTCCTTCAATTTATGAATAGCCTTTGTAGATAAGCCTTGCCTTATTTCGGATAACCTGTCCTTCCTCATTCATTTTATTTTTGAACACCCATTTGGTTCCTATTATGCTTTTGTCCTTTGGATGAGGTACCAACTCCCATGTCATGTTCTTCTCAATTTGAGACATTTCTTCTTCCATGGCTTTTACCCAATGAGGATCCTTACTTGCTTCTACAAATGGTTCTGGTTCTATCATAGATAGTAGATCAATAATGTTTTTCTTCGGTGTGATGGTCACCCTTCTTTGGGTTTGCATCCCTTCATCTCTGTTACCAATAATCTGCTCTTCTGGATGATATTTCTAGATAAACTTCATCTCTTAAGGGGTATGAGGTGGTTCTTTCTCCTCTTCTTCTTCTTCCTCATCTATTTCTTCTTCTTCAAGTTCTTCTTCTTTAGGTTCTTCTTCAATGAGAAGATCATCTTCATGTTTTTCAATTTCTTTTTCTAGAAGGTCTTCATCAACCTTTACATCAATTCTTTCCACCATTTTCTTCTGTCAAAAATTGTAGCACTTGTAAGCCTTACTCCATGTAGAGTATCCAAGAAATATCCCTTCATCAACCCGAGAATCAAACTTTCCTGGTGAGCCATCCTTGATTTTTATGAAGCACTTGCTTCCAAATATCTTGAAGTACTTCATTGAAGCGGGTCTTCCTTTCCATAACTCACAAGGATTTTTTTTATAGTTTGGTCTTAATTGAGTTCGATTCAATGTATAGACAGTTGTCCCTACTGCTTCTCTCTAGAATTTTGGCTGCAAGTCTGCTGCTAATAACATTGTTCTTGCAATTTATTGGACTGTTTGGTTTATTCTTTCAACTACCCCATTTCGTTAAGGTGTTCAGGTAGCAGAGAATGCCCTTTTAATTTCCTGAATATTACAAAACTCACTAAACTCATTTGATGTGAATTCTCCCCCTTTGTCTGTTCAAAGGCAATTAATTTATGAATCTTTTTCATTTTCTATAAGGGCTTTTGGATTCTTAAAACACTCAAAAGTTTCATATTTCTATTTTATAAAACAAATCCACATCATTCTAGTATAGTCATCAACAAATAACACAAAGTAACTTTCCCCTTGGAGTGCCTGATTTCTAGTTGGTCCACACAAATCAGCGTGGATGATCTCCAAGGGCTTTGATGTAGAGAGGCCCTTTGCCTTGTGGTTGGTTCTGGTTTGCTTTCCATGTTGACATTGACCACATACTCCTTGATTTGGTTTGAACAGCCTTGGGATGTCTCGTACAACTCTAATCTTGCTGATTTTGATTAGATTTTCAAAGCTTGTATGTCCAAGTCGTTTGTGCCACAACCAACTTTGATATGTCTGACTCAGGTAGCATTCATTTTCCATAATCTTGTTCAAAATGTGAATGTTGTCTGGTGTTCTAACCCCTTTCACCACAAGTTCCCCCAAGGAAGAGTTCGTTATTTCACAGTCTTTGGTGCTAAAGACAATCTTATGTCCTTGATCATAGATTTGGCTGACACTCAGGAGATTGTGTTTGAGCACGTCTACTAGCAGAGCATCTTGAGCTTTTCTTTTTCCATTGATCAAAGTAATAGTTCCTTTTCCCACAATTCTGCTAGATCCACTTCCAAAGGACACATTCCCTTCCTTTTTTCTCAATGAGACAAACTTCCTTTTGTCTCCTGTCATGAGTTTGGAGCTCCCACTATCCACAAACCAATGATTTCCATTATTTTGAGCATATAGAGCCAGGTCACATTTATCCATGTTGGAATTCTTGCTACTCGTGTTTCTTCCTTTGAGTGGGTAGTTTTGTTCATAGTGTCCATTATTGTAGCAGAATGAGCAAATCAGATCAAATTTGTTCAAGGGATCAAATGAATTGAAGGTTTGATTTGTCCCTTCCTTTTGGAGGCATATGAATTGATTATTTGGTCCTTTATCTTTGGCATTTCACTTCTGCAAGCCATGCAATGTCTGGCTTGATGACCGAAGTTTTTACAGTGAAAACAGTGTCCAAGAAAGATGGTTTTGTACTTGTTGAAGTAGCCACTGTTTTAGTTGATTTCCCTCCTGGGAATTACTCCTACCTCATTCTTTGGATTTGAGATGGGCCCTTGGTTGAGTACAGGTTTGTATTTGCTGCAGTATCCATGATTCGACTCCACATTCTTCTTTTTGAGTAATTCTCTCTTCATTCTTTGGATATGGGATGCGCTTTTGTTAACAAACTTTTTCCTCTTTTGGATTGTAGGAAAGTGCATTAGCATAGCTTTTTGCACTATTCTTAGTGCTTGAGGATTCTCCTTTGAAACCTATTTTATAGTTTTCATGTTAAGTTTTTGACTTTTTAGAGTAGTCTCAAGTATTTGAGAGCTTTTACAGCCCTTTTTAGTTTTCTCCAACTCCATTCTTAGAGACACTATCTCGGCTTCACGTTCTCCGCAAGTCTCTTATTTTTCTTTTAGATTTTCTTCCAAGAGATCTTCTCTCCTTCTTGTTTCCTCATTTTCCACTTTGAGAGAAATGATTTTATTCCACAGTTTGTCATTTTCTTCAATGGCACTTATTAACAATTCATCTACATTTCCTTCCAACCCTGATTCATCATCATTTGTGAATTCCATGAATAATTTTTCTTGGTTTTCATCATGGTCACTTTCCTCATCTAATTTATTTTTTATGACCATAAACTCATCCTCATCAGACTCATCATGCTTAGAGAATAAGTTCTTCTTATTGAACCCTTCCTTTTTGTGTGCCATTATTTTAGAATTTCCTTCATCATCATTATCATGTTTATGTGGACATTTTGCTGCATAATGACCTATTTTTCCACATTTAAAATAGATAAGAGGGTACTTTCCTTTAAGCTTAGATCCTTTCTTCAGCTTTCGTACATATTGAAGCAATTGAGATTCCACATCAGATTCATCACTATAGTCATTCCTTTCTTTCCCCTTCTTTGACTTTGAGGCCTTGATTGTTGCATCTTTGGATCTTGGAACACCTTTCCTCATCTCATAGGAAATGAGGATTCCATGGAGTTCATCCATCTTGAGGGTATATAGATCCTTTGTTTCTCCTATGGTGCTTATTTTGGAGTCAAATCTGTCTGGAAGAGATCTTAATCCCTTTTGAATAATGGTACTTTCTTCAATTTTTTCATCTAATCCTTTAAGGGAGTTGACCACTTCAGCTACTCGAAGGAGGTATGATGCAATATATTCTTCATCTTCCATCCTCAGACTTTCAAATTGTCTTCTGTGAGTTTGAAGCTTTGCCTTCTTGACTTTTGAGTCTCCATCGTATAAGCCAACTAGCTTCTCCCACATTTCTTTGGCAAAGGTATAGTGCATGACTTTTGTAAACTCAGAATCAGTGATTCCACTAGTGATGGAGTTCAAGGCCTTTGCATTTGCAATGTAGCCTTTCCTCTCATCTTAATTTTTTGGAAGAGTGGTAGTCATTTGGTATTCATTTTGAACAAAATGCCCGACTTCAAGTCCAAGGGACATCAAGTAGTAGGTTATTCATTTTTTCTAGAAACCAAAGTTAGTGTCGTCGAACAAAGGAGGTCTTCTTAATGCTTTGTGATTTCTCATCATGGCTACGGATCCTTCTTCAAGTTGTTAGGCTAGTATGAAGAAGCCTGCTCTGATACCAATTGTTGGAAACACTGAGAGGGGGTGGTGAATTAGTATTTCTTTTTTTTTGTTCTTGTTGTTACCAAAAGCACACACACACACACACACACACACAGATATATATATATATATATATATGAAACACAGAAACAGATGGCTAGAATTAATGCTTTTATTAACACCAAAATAGTACAATGAAATAAACACAATATATGTATATATAACTAGTTACAATTAGTTGCTAAGCTCCAACTTGGACTTCAGTGAGGCTCCAACCTCTAGAGCACCAACTCTATCTTGCAATAGTTCTATGCTTAGGAGCACCAACTCCCAAGCATTTCAATCCTATTTAGTTCAGAGGCTCCAACCTCTTGGGCTCCAACCCAAACTTAGTATCAACCGTTTTGGTGCAGTTTTCTACACCGAACACTGCTAGGCTTCTACCTTTATCTAGTTCTCCTGCCTCTCACCCATACTTCAGCTTCCTCTCCCATAGATTATACATTCAACAACCCAGACTTCTCCTTATGTTTTTGTTTTTATGTGTTTCAGGCACCTCTGATTGATCATTTCCGCTTACATCGCCTCTCTGGCTTCCTCCTCAATATTTGTGGCTTCCTCTGCACTGTGCAAGTTCACTGACTCTTCTGGGGACACATAAATTCATTAGAGAGATCCAAATAATCCACGGACAACACATCTTCCTGTTAACTATTATAGCGCTCCTTTTGACAATGATTGCAGGCATACACAGAGTTTTTAGTTTAACGGAGGTGTTATGCCCCAATCGCAATCTCCATCAACGTGATGCACCCCATTAAACTGACATTCAGCCTCTTGAATCATCGGATTAGTTATCATAGGCCTTTCAACTTAAAAAACCCCGCATAGGCCAAAAAACTCGATTACACAGGAAACATGGGCAAAACAGTCGAAAAGACTAGAGGGCAAACATCAGGATATATTACACCCGCATCTATTTCTGTATCGGGTCCACGCTTAAATCGCGATCGACGATTCATGACTCCCGAAGGTCCTTTATATGTTGATACCATGGCATTGCCGATTTCCGACTACCGATCCTCCACTAGACACGATATTATATTAATTCAAATGTGATATTGCATCGGGTCCATATATATATAGATATATGTATGTACGTATGTATCGTTATCGGCGATCACAAAGAACGGGGCCGCTTAACATTGTATTACCTCTGCTCCAAAATGCTGATGCGATATGATATTATGTATCGGGCCCGATATAACTCACCGCTCCTGTGTATAAGGTTACAAGTCTGCGATCCGCCTTCGATAGTGTATTTTCCCTAGAGCCAAGTTTTCCACCTCTGATAGTATAAAGGCATTTATACATGAGTTTTTGGCCTTCGATAGTGTATTTTCCACATAGCATAGTTTTTCCCACCGATAGTGTTAAAGCATGCATACGTGGGTTTGATGGGCTCAATAACGTAAATATATATATATGAGTTTGGCTTCCGATAACTCTGTTTGTTGTTAAATGCATGGATATAAGCTCTCTGATGGCTCTTTTTGCTCTATGTGCTCCTCTTCTTTGGCATATATATATGACATATACACATGTGGCTCCTCTTGGCTCTGATATGCCTCCTTGCTCTGATTTCTTCCTCCTATGGCTCTGACTGTTCTGTGCTCTGTTAGCTCCTATGGTGGCTCTGTCTGCTCCTCATGGCTCCTTTTTCTCCTATGGCTCTGCTTGTTCCTTTGTTGCTCTGATGGATGTCTGCATCCTCTGTTTGCTCTATTTTCTCCTGTACTTTTTTCCTCATGCCTCTGTTCTTCTCCTATTGGCTCCATCTGCTCCTTGAATATTGCTCTATTAACATCAATGACAATTTGTGTCCAACATAAGAAACACAGAGTATCATTACAACTTATGTTGTTTGGTGAACTAACCACTATGTCTAGATCCTTCCCATAATACTTCATAGTATTAACGTAGGTCAATTACTTCAACAATTTTACTGGTTTTCCTTTGCCATCAATGTATGGATTACATTTAAAATGTTCAAATATTATTTTCAAAAATTCTTAAATTGTTATCGGATTTACCACCGAAGAAGCAACCGAATAAACCTTTACGCCATGCTTTCCTACGAACTTGGCCATGGCTGCTAAAGTTTCATTCGCAACCATGTTTGTCAATTATTGCAATTTGAATTCAACCAAAAAAAATAACGAGAAAGGGGATAATATTTTTTTGGGTCGAAATTTTGAAGACATATATGGAAGATCGGATATGTAGAGAAGCTCTAGAAATAATTAAAAAATGTCAAATCTAAGTCTGGAACCATCCATATATAGATGGAAAATGTAATCTAATTAAAAAAAATTAATAATGAAATGCTCCAGAAAACCTAGAATTAATTACGAAATGCTTTTTCACACTTTGTTAAGAGTTACTCGCCAAATCTAGCACAATATCTGGCTAAGAAGTAATATAGTTGACATTTTCCATTGTGGGTAACAATTGGATCAATTCTACAAGCTGAATATTTGAATTAGGTTTCCTCATCTTTGTCAAAGACCAACTTTCAATGAAACCTCGACATCCATTGTGTTAGGTTCCTATACCAATAGGAGTCATAATTTTGAATGACTAAGGTTAAGCCTTGTAATATTCTACATACCTTTGCTTTCTGCAAATGTTTTCCATATTAAAAAATTAAAAAATGTAAAGAGGGTATGTCCTAAAAGAAAAATCAAAGGACAAAAAGAATGAGAAAAGGTAAAAAAAATGAAAATGTATGAACCCCAAAAAAAAAAAACAGTCCATGAAAGTGAGCAAGTCTAAATGCCACTACTATTTACTTTTATGCATAATAATTATTGTGTGCAACTTTTTATTCATGCCACAATCCATGGTAATCAAACTCTTTAATCTTGGTTATTTGATGCTTTGAATTTTATGTTTATAGTTAGAGAATAAAATCTGACCAAACAGTTTAATCTTGGCAGATCATTAGATAGGTAGAGAAAATAAAAGGAGCTCATAAGTTTAATTTGAGCCCTTGGATGATATAATGTTAGAATTATATAGTTTGTTTTATTAAGTAAAATATAGAATAAGGGTTTGCTAGCCGAAATGCACCCAAAGAAATAAAGAAAACATGTTAGGATAAGAGATGGGAAAGTAGAAGAAAGGTTGCTGAACTATAAAGTTAATTGGATTGAAACACATGCATCATGCTTAGATACATATTTCAACATGTATGATCAATTATGAAGGCAAAAGCAAAGGTTTACAAGTTCATGTGATTAACTCCCCCTCATTCATATTACCCCTTTACTTACTAATTTCCTATCCAAGGGGTTATCTTAGGGTGATGAGGGAGGAAGGAATTTAATGAAGGGGATTATAGCAGTTGTGTCCATAAGTCATTAAGCCGAGGGTCCGGTCCCACCAAAAGTTAGAGAAATGCTCTGAGCCTCTTGGACTTGTAGGGTGTAAAGTACTAGAACATACTTGTGGATAGGAAATTAGTAAGTAAAGGGGTAATATGAATGAGGGGGGGTTAATCACATGAACTTGTAAACCTTTTCTTTTGCCTTCATAATTGATCATACATGTTGAAATATGTATCTAAGCATGATGCATGTGTTTCAATCCAATTAACTTTATAGTTCAGCAACCTTTCTTCTACTTTCCCATCTCTTATCCTAACATGTTTTCTTTATTTCTTTGGTTGCATTTCGGCTAGCAAACCCTTATTCTATCTTTTACTTAATAAAACAAACTATATAATTCTAACATTATATCATCCAAGGGATCAAATTAAACTTATGAGCTCCTTTTATTTTCTCTACCTATCTAATGATCTGCTAAGATTAAACTATTTGGTCAGATTTTATTCTCTAACTATAAACATAAAATTCAAAGCATCAAATAACCAAGATTAAAGAGTTTGATTACCATGGATTGTGGCATGAATAACAAGTTGCACACAATAATTATTATGCATAAAAGTAAATAGTAGTGGCATTTAGACTTGCTCACTTTCATGGACTGTTTTTGTTTTTTGGGGTTCATACATTTTCATTTTTTTTTACCTTTTCTCATTCTTTTTGTCCTTCGATTTTTCTTTTAGGACATACCCTCTTTACATTTTTTAATTTTTTAATATGGAAAACGTTTGCAGAAAGCAAAGGTATGTACATTATTACAAGGCTTAACCTTAGTCATTCAAAATTATGAATCCTATTGGTATAGGAACCTAACACAATGGATGTCGAGGTTTCATTGAAAGTTGGTCTTTGACAAAGATGAGGAAACCTAATTCAAATATTCAGCTTGCAGAATGATTGATCCAATTGTTACCCACCATGGAAAATGTCAACTATATTACTTCTTAGCCAGATATTGTGCTAGATCTGGCGAGTAACTCTTAACAAAGTGTGAAAAAGCATTTCGTAATTAATTCTAGGTTTTCTGGAGCATTTCATTATTATTTTTTTTTAATTAGATTACATTTTCCATCTATATCTGGATGGTTCCAAACTTAGATTTGACATTTTTTAATTATTTCTAGAGCTTCTCTACATATCCGATCTTCCATATATGTCTTCAAAATTTCGACCCAAAAAAATATTATCCCCTTTCTCGTTATTTTTTTTGGTTGAATTCAAATTGCAATAATTGATAGACATGGTTGTGAATGAAACTTTAGCAGCCATGGCCAAGCACGTAGGAAATCATGGCGTAAAAGTTTATTCGGTTGCTTCTTCGGTGGTAAATCCCATAACAATTTAAGAATTTTTGAAAATAATATTTGAACATTTTAAATGTAATCCATACATTGATGGCAAAGGAAAACCAGTAAAATTGTTGAAGTAATTGACCTACGTTAATACTATGAAGTATTATGGGAAGGATCTAGACATAGCGGTTAGTTCACCAAACAACATAAGTTGTAATGATACTCTATGTTTCTTATGTTGGATACAAATTGTCATTGATGTTAATATGGCAATAGTCAAGGAGCAGATGGAGCCAATAGGAGAATAACAGAGGCATGAAGAACAAAGTACAGGAGCAAATAGAGCAAATAGAGGATGCAGACATCCATCAGAGCAACAGAGGAACAAGCAAAGCCATAGGAGCAAAAGGAGCCATGAGGAACAGATAGAGCCACCACAGGAGCTAACAGAGCACAGAACAGACAGAGCCATAGGAGGAAGCAATCAGAGCAAGGAGGCATATCAGAGCCAAGAGGAGCCACATGTGTATATGTCATATATATATGCCAAAGAAGAGGAGCACATAGAGCAAAAAGAGCCATCAGAGAGCTTATATCCAAGAGGCTCAGAGCATTTCTCTAACTTTTGGTGGGACCGGACCCTCGGCTTAATGACTTATGGACACAACTACTATAATCCCCTTCATTAAATTCCTTCCTCCCTCATCACCCTAAGATAACCCCTTTTCCTAAGGTTAAACACCATTTGCCTAGGAAAAGTGAAAACCCCCAATGTAAATCCCTTTTCACCCAACAACCCACAAAAAACCTTTTATCCTAAGTATTGAGCATATGTGCACAAAAATTACATTTTACCTTTTTACTTAAGCAAAAACCCACTCTGCCACATGTCATATTAATTATTAACTTTATTATATAACTCCCCGATGAAACCCTTTTCTCGTATATTAACTAAATCCCTATGTAAATACCCCCAACCCTTAGTTTTAATAGAAACTAATGCGTTTACCCCATATCCCGACAAAAACCACTTAATTTACCAAATCTCGGTAAACCTAAGTTAATCCTGTCATTAAGTTCCACTCGATCCCCTAACCTTGTGAAATTTACCAAATCTCGGTAAACCTAAGTTAATCCTGTCATTAAGTTCCACCTGATCCCCTAACCTCGTGATTAACCCCACGTTAATCACAAACTATCATGATTAAGGCCCCTGGCCCCCCCCTAAACTCTTGTTCATTTTCTCCCCACAAGTTTGTCGCCCAACTACCATTAGATCAACTTCCCACTCATCCAACCGTCCACAGCCATATCGGCCACACTCGATGGACGAACGTTACCCACCCGATAAAGTGGTTTTCCCCAACCCCCCGAAGGTTATGTGTCAAGCTCTAGACTATATTGGGTGACCCCTCGCAAAAACTGCCTTCACCTCATAAGCGGTGCGATGGCCTAGGAAACCGCTTCCACACTTAACCCACCAAACCACCTACTGTTCATTCGAAATCGCCCGCCAAAAAATAACTATTGCTCCATAAAAGACTGAGAGGCACTTTTTCACCTTTTTTTTCTCGTTTGTTCTGTGAACCTTTGTGAACTAGTGTGATTCCTACAAATGTTGAATTCACCATTTGAACTTTGAATTCACCCTTGAAGAAAGTTGCAGAGACCCCAGTTGACCTCTCAGTCTGTACCAAATTCATTTGGACCTTTGCAGCTACCGTAAAACTCACAAATTTGCATATTATTCACCTAATTCTAGGTATTTCACCAAAAACTACCACTCGCCCTTTTCAATTTGGAAATGCTCAGCCTTGAACAGTGCTTCAATTAAGTAAAATGAATTGAATAATACTTTAAATTTAAAAACCCACGACCGAACCCTCTGAAAAATCCCAGTTGTCATGGAAAACTTCTAAACAAACCTGTAAAGCCAAATTTAAATCCACAAGAACTAAATTATAGCTGCCCCTATTGCCTTCGATGTTAGACTTGTCACAACTCCCCATTTGGACCTCGACCACCTTCCCTTGGCTGACAGGGATTTCCTAATAAAGGATACATCTACCCAAAACCTCCTGCTTAAAATCCATTATTCAAGTAGGGACAGATACCTCAACCATGCTGATGATATTGGCCTTTGGGAGTCAAATCTTCCTAAATACCAATTCCCACAGGTACATGTTTTCCCTAAAATTGTCCACCAGTGCCATGCCTGTTACATTCCCAGCCTAAGAGCTATTATGTCACCTGACCAAAATATTTTGTTCATCATTACAACTAAGTCCATTAATGAAATGTTGCAACTCCAAGCAGGACCAAACCTGACCCCACTCTTAATTGGATATTTGTTAGACCAATATTCCAAGTTAAGTCCCTCTAGACTAGCCCAATTTTTCCAAGATTTCATTGTTGACAAGCAGCACATTCCTAAAATTCGCCCCCCCCCCCCCCCCCCCATATGTTTCTGCCATGTTCTCTGAAAGAGGACAAACAAATCATCACCATGATATCATGTGTCCTAGGCTACTCCACTAATGAATTTGTTGACCTCCCGGTGTTTTGTTCAATTATGTTGAGTTCATAGCTGAGAAAATGCATGAACAGCTCACCAAGGTGCATAATGAAAGAGTATTTAAATACTCATCTATTCTATACCATATGTTTTTATATTATCAGCCAGACAGATTTCCTTTTCCCTCTAGAAGATGGATACCAAAGGCCAGCCCAGGTCTGTCATTTCTTGGACCCCATTGTTCCATAAGTTTCAGTCACCATATACCTATTCCAATTTCATAGATTCTTTTGTTCATCGAGTCATGACTATGCTGAAAGGAAGCCCTCCACCCAGGATAAGTCTAGAGATCAAAAAGTTCCTTCAGTTGTCTAAACAAAGTGAAGTGGGAGATTCGTACCTTTACCAAAACCACATAGAGATAAGAATTTATGGTTGCAATCTTGCACCATATAAACTACCCAGATACCTCCCCATGAGGTTATTTGCTATAGAGTACTATAGACAAATAATGAACTCAAATGAGATAAGTTTTGAATTGACCAAGAAAAGATCACAATTCAAAGTAAAAAACCAGTTAGGCCCCTTCATTTGCAATTTTAGAGAGGTAGGGGAGGAAGAAGACCAAATTTTGCAGCAAATGAAGTTCCAAAAGAGTTTCATGTGGAGGTATGACCATCAAGAATTTATGACCAGATTGAGAAAGAAGGCCAAATTGGGACCTTATATTCACCACCCCATACGAAAGATAGAAAGATATGCAAATCAATCTGAATGGGTAGAAAACACTCTTGTAGACAGAGACAGTACAAAGGTAGATATAGAGAATGCATTATGTGACTTAGAAAGACAATTTGCTGAGAGCTCATTTCTGCAGGTACCTTAACAGAAAGAGCCAGCCATAAGCACCTTTCCTATCATGCAGACTCTTCAAAATGAGGAAAAGAACCCCAAAAGGACCAGGGAGGAACCCTCAATTTCAGGAATGGGCACATCAAATATACAATATGAGACGAGTCAGAGTAAAAGGCCTAGGCTAAATCTTGTTTCAAAGCAGGAAGACATAGAAGGCTCAATAGAAATAACTGATATTGAGCTCAACAAAAGTAAAGGCACAACTCTATCTGAGGAAACATACGGGCCATCTACATCACATACCCAAATTTTGGAAAGAAAGCTAAGTGTAGAAGTATCCTCATTCAATAGGCCTGTTGATAAGGATAATGATATAAAAGATAGATATAAAGAGATCAAGATGAAAAATGAGAAACTAAAGGCCCAAATTATGCTCAGTTTCTCAAACTCACACCTACCAATCAAACAAGGTTGATGTCATATTTTGACATCAAGGAGGCAAAATTGAAGATATCCTTCATAAAACCTATTGGAAATAATACTGAGAGGGGGGGTGAATCAGTATTATCACATCAATAAAACTTTTTCATTTCCATATTCAGATTCATATATGCTACTTCCACAACTTCTTATGATTCAGTTAGTTGATCCTTAATGAGTGCATTAGAACATTATCAACCATATTAACAGTAAACAGGTGCAGTAAAATAGAACAGATCATCACACATAAGCCACACACATGAACACCATGATATAAGGTGGAAACCCAATGTGGGTGAAAACCACTTACTGCAAAATGTCTCTATCTTCTTTCAATTAGAAACTTCTTTTTACAATTGTACTGGTGCAGTCCTTTACCAGTACGCAGGCTGCAACCTGCAGAGAGCTTCAACCCTCTGTCATTTTCCAGACTCTCCTGGAAGGGAGCTACAACCCCCTTAGCTCTTGCACTAGCCAAGATACTAGTACGTAGGTGCTGGCCTACAGAAGGCTACAACCTTCTCTTTCTTCCAGGGACCACATTTCATAAATTTTCAGACTGGATCCATGAACATCAATCAATCATCAAGAATTTCTGCATCAAATAATCTCCTTTTCACCAATTAGCACTGAATCAAGTAGACACTTCTCTGACAGCTGTATTCAAATCACAGTAACTGTAACCACACACCAAATCTAAACCCAAAGCAAAAAATACTATCATTCAAACTTAAAGATTAAGACCCATCAATAGAACTTATCCTTCTCCTTGCGCTCAGGTTCCTTCTTTATTCAGATCCAGATCTGCACCATAACCCATTCATAGTATTCCAGATCTAGCACTTTATCAGATATTCAATAACAATTCAGATTATTCCAAATGATCTCCTTCCCCTTTTATAGTCTTAGGCCTTTCACAATACCACGGTCCAAAACCATAATACCACAATACCGTGAACCCAATACTTGGGATCAACACTTTTGGATGCAATACCATGGACCAAAACCATAGGATCAAAAAACTATCGGACCAATACCATGAACCAACCATGAAAGTGCGTGAACTTTTCTCCACATGAAATAAACTTTTTCTCCGCATAAAAGTGCATGAAATTTTCTCCACATGAAATAAACTTTTTCTCCACATAAAAGTGCGTGAACTTTTTTTTCTATATGAAATAAACTTTTCTCCACATAAAAGTGCGTGAACTTTTCTCTACATGAAATAAACTTTTATCTTCATGAAAGTGCGTGAACTTTGTTGCACTATAATTTATCATCTGAGATGAGTGGGTTTCCATCAAGTACAACATATGTATCATAATGCCAACATTCTATTAGGGGTATCCCTATTAGTAATTTAGATTCCATTAGATGGATAAGTAGGAGATATGATCGATTTAAGGGGGGAGGAGGGTAGAGAGTTAGGGGTAGGTTGAATAGTACATGGAAGAAATCAAACTAATACTTTGATGGTATACCTTGTGATTTTTAGGGCAGCCATAACAAGGGAACCAATATGTTTAGGAGGTGGGCATAGATAATGAACTTCATGTGGAGGGTTCTCTTAGTTGGTGGTTTTTGAATGACTAGGTTGACTAGAGGAAGGAACTTTACCACTTGATGATGGGATGGGTGATGATTGGGGGAAGGAATAATTCCTAAGTGAACTCAATTCAACCAAGTTATGGGAAGGAAATTTAGATAGGAGAGTTAGTTCCCTAAAAAAAGAAGAAATTGTGCATATTGGAGATAATCCCATGTAATGAGCTTAGGTTAGAGTACCATGATAAGCTCCAAGTAAATATGAGTCCCTAAGTAAATCAAGAGTTAATTCAACCTAAGTGAGGATGGAGTAAGTCCCATACCTCATGAAACACCTTGTTTAGATTAGAAGTTAGGGTGGGATCATTATACGTAAGTTGATCAAAGGTGATTATTGTAACACACCCTCCCAACCCCTTGGTTTGTTCTCGAGTTGTGGAAAGGGTTACATTAAAACTAACCCAACCTCCTATTGTCACTGCTACAACACCCTCCAAAATTTCACTACATTCAAATTTTGGAGCCTACCTAACCATTGCCGCAAGTGTCGCCTTGGTTGTCAAGTGTCATTTCAAGTCATTCTATATGTTTCAAGTGTTCATGATCATTCTTAAGTGTACTTCGTGGTTGTAACATCATTGTTTGTTGAAAAATGACACTCTTGATTTCAGTGATGCACACTTTGTTTATTATACTTGGGGAGTGTTTGTAAAGTGGAGTTTTGATGTGTATTTATCATTGTTAAAGCCTATCTAAGTTTTATTGATGAGTTTGTATGCATCACACTTGTTTTCATCTCTAAAATAATTATGTTCACCCCTTGTTCCATCTTCCATACTTAAACAAATTTTGGTTGTAATAGTTAACCCATTAAATGGAGGAGTGAAAAAGTGCACTATTAAGCCGATCAGGAATCCTTCATTGTTTTGAAGTGCACCTTGCACCCTTCAATAGAGCATAACACACTATCAAACATCATTCCCCTTCCCTGTTTTGAATTCCACCCATAAAAATAAAGTCTTCCTTTGAGTGCACTCCTTCAACTCAAATAAATAAACCCTCCTTGAGCACATGAGCACACCCTGAAGCCTGGAAGCCTCACCCCTTCGTCCTTCAATAGTGCACATTTTTCCCTCCTTGGACCTCTTGAGTGAATGAGAAAACACCAAAGCCTTGAGGCATCACTCCTTCATCCTTCAACAATGCGCCATGCACCCTCCTTGTCTCCCTTGAGTGCACAACACACTTGGGAAGCATGAATGCTCTTCCTTCATCCTTCAAAATTGTGCCTCCCTTAATCTCTCTCTCTTATCTTGAGCACATGAGTGCACCTTGAAGCCTTGAATATTCAACCCTTCAACCTTTCATAGTGCGCCCTTATGCCTAAAAGTTTGCTTCTCCTCTTCGAGTGCACTGTTAAGTCATGAAAAAGAAATTTGCATGAAGCATGTTAGGATAAGAGACTTTTCAGGCTAATGTTTCTTGCCATGAGTGATTGCAGATGAAGGTATTTCAAGAATAACATAGAAAGGATGCATGAAGAAGAGTGGGTAGAGAGGGAAGTCAAAAGAAGCATTCAAGAACAAAGAACACCTTGAAATATTCATGATTGAAGCAGCCTAAAGACTCCATGTGATCAAATACCCTTTGGAGGGTTAAGACATCAATGACACTGAAGTTGCATGTAAGATCGAAGACAAAAAGGTAGCCTTATCACCCCTTGAAGAAATTCCATGTCATCAGTCACTATGATTCCTATTCATTATGATAGTGACTTGTCATGTTCTCACCACATGATGATGTGGAAATCATGATGTAATTATGTAATTATTGAAAAGACAAAGAAGTAAAAGTCCAAGAGTCACATGTGGAAAAAAGAGTTACGTGATGAAGTCTAAAAGGCATGTGATTCCAATAGTCATACATAATTCCAAGAGTCATATGTAATTCCAAACTTCATTTGGAAGTTTAGGAGTTATAGAAGTCCAAAGGTAATTAGAAATCGGAAAGTCAAGAGTCATGAGGATATGAAAGGTCATGCCTCAAGTTATAAAAGGACCCTCATGAATCAAGCAAAGGACTCTTAACCTTGGCTTCCCGCACAAGGCATTAGAGAGATAGAGATAGTACTTTTGTGGAGCAAGTAGTGGCTCTAAATATCCACTATTGAAGCTAGTGATGTTCATTGTACTTATGTATCTTGGAACTTTTTCTTAATACCTGAAGCCATCTGGCCGACACATTTTCATGCATAGATCGTGGATGTTTTGAGATTACTCTTCTAATGTTTGTGATTTATCTTGGCTTTCATATGTACTAAGGTAACTAAACTATTTCAGTGACTTTTGTGCTTAACTTGTTGGAAATGTGTTGTGATGATTTAATACATGAACTATTTCACTTTATGTCTAAAAACTCTTTCTTGTCTATGTGTGTATGTCTCCATTAGATTAGTACTATTAATTTTATTTTAGAGGCTCACTTCCTCTTCTTTGTAGTGAGAGAACCTTGATACATCTACAATTGAACATTTCAAAAGGCACACTCTCTTGCTCATTCAAAGCATGTACACACTACTCTCTCATGCTAATAGCTTAATCCAAGGAAGATATATAAGTTAACAAAAATCTGGCCATATTTCCTAATGGGACTCCTACACCAACGGTGCGAGGTCTAATTGGGACCTCATATTGGGGAGATCCCCTATATGTTGGTTGTATCCAACACGACCAACATTTGGCACTAGAAGGAGGGCAACTAGTTTTTTATGGTTGATAACACTTCACATCCTAATAATTTAGTTTTAGGACAAGGTAGTGATATCCAAGTAACATCCCTACTCCTATCCTCGAGGTAGGAGTGTCTTCTCAACTTGGTCTAGAGTTGGCCTACGAAGTTACCTATGAACAATTTTGGGCACTTCGACTTATTACCTATGAATTTGTGAAAGCTATCGGTTTACTCTATGTTACTCATAATATTCCTCACCCTCCTAAGAATAAAGAAACAACTTGTACCAGTGTATTGGTTGCATCAATGGAAGATTTGGTCTTTGCCACTCTTGAGGAATTAGCAGAGTCTTTAGAAGACACAGTTCAACAAGAACCACTTCCACCTATTCATGAAGAGTACAAGGAATATATTGTTCTTTTTGATGGAGAATAACCAATAATCAATTTGGAGTTTAATGATGTTTTAAACGGTGAAGGTGAAATCTCATCAGATTTAGAAAATGAGGAGGAGCAAGGAGACAAAGACATGGAATATCAGGACTTGGATTGGATGGCCTAAGGGCCACTCGCTCTTCCGGATAACCTTCAAAGAATTCCTATACATCTGGTAAGTTTGATCCCAACAAGAATAGTAAGGCATAAGATCATATTGATGATTTCTATATGCATATATGTGTTGAAAATAGAAACAAGAAATGATAAAAATAGAATCCATAAATTCCGGTTTAATTTGTCCTTGAATTAAACAGAGAATTAAAATCAAATTCTTTTCTTAGAGAAACTTATAATAGTTAACTAAGTTAAGTTGACTTAGTTAACTTAGGAATTTCGAGTTGAAAGTCTTTCTAAAGTCATGTATATGTCTACCTATATTTTAGGGGTCCAGTATGAGTTAATTGTGAGTTGTAATTAGACAAATTAGTTTACTGAGTTAAGTTAAGTTAACATAGTTCTTTGAGGAACTAATAATGAGTTAACAGTCAGTTGGTGCACTAATGCACTCAACTAGTTCTACTCCATTTAACTGAAGATTCCCTCATCAGAAACCCATGCATATCAGTTCAGAGAAAGGCCTAGTTGAGACTAGAGTGTAGGGACAATGTACTATTTGTTGTATAATTTTATGTGTTGTACAAATGGTGCATGCAATCAAGAACTAAACCTAGAAGGGATTACACAGTTTTGGATGCACTGATTTCCCTTTAAGATGGGCTAATCAACCATAAGAATTGCATAAAGAAATAGGGAATTGGAGAAATACATAATTGGCTAACTCTTGCCCAAGAGTTTTCTTATGAGTTGGAGATTGATGTTATTGAGTACTATGATTGTTCTTGTGAGAAAAAGAATTGTATTATCATCTTGGATTTATGATTAATTCAATATAGATAGTGGAGTTTTGAGCTACATCTTTCCTCAGATATTTATTATGTTATGTGCCATTGATGTTCTTCCTGTTGACGATTATTTTTTTGCTTGATCTTTATGTGCTTCCGCTATAAAGAGTAGAAGTAGATTCTTGTCTCTTGTTTTAGTAGATTACATGAGCTTGTGAATCTACAAGATTATCTACACTATGAATGTTAGAGGTATGGTATGATGATGTTTCTTGTAGGATTTTTCCTTTCACTTTAGAAGGTAAAGCAACATGATGGTACCATAATTTGCCTATTAATTCAATCCATGGTTGGAGGGAGTTTAAGAAATTGTTTTTCGAGAAATTCGTCAATGATAAGATTCCTGCCATGTTGTCAAAAGAACTCAAAAATATTAAGATCGGGGGGGGGGGAGGAGAAAGTTAAAAGTTTCAATCAAAGGTTCAGCCATATATTGAATTTTTTTTCCCACTAACACGTAGCCTCATGATTCTATCATTATATATTATAATACAGTTTCCTTGCCAACAAACATTTTTGCATTTTTTAAAAGAGTTGTAAAGGAAACCCTGGCTTTAAACTTTGTAGAAGAAATCACCATGGAAAAATATTTGCGTGCCATTGGAGATATTACAGATGTTGATGAATATAAAGGCTCCAAGGAGACTGGTAATAAGTCTCAGCCTTCTTCAATTAAGGCTAAAGAAAATGATTATGTTGATGTTGAAAGCTTGACTAAATCTCTAAAGGCACTCACTAATGAAGTATTAGAATTAAAGAGAAATTCAAGTGAGACCTCTACCAGTAGCAATCCCCCCAAGTCTTTCCCATTTAGAAGGAATAATAACAACAAAAACCAACCAAATAAATCTCCCCAGAATTCAAAAGTTGTGTTGAATATTGAAAGTACAGGCATGGATAACTATTGTTCCTTCCATCAGAAATTCCATTCAAAGAAAAATTTCCCACAATGGAAACACAACATGAATTATCTGGAAGCGCACATCATCGATACTTTACTAGCATTTGAGAAGTTTGAGCAAACAAAAGAAACAAATGAACCTTCAAAGGTTGAAAAGAGCACAGGTATTGGAAATACAGTTAACAATTTTTATTTTATTCTCAATACTGATAAGAAGAGTATTGAAGCACCACCTCAAAGTGAAGCCCCTCCTCAGAAACAAATTGGTCGTTATAATTTGAGGAGAAAAGGGCCCATTTCTAAATAGTCAGTGATGAAATAGAATTTAAAGAAGAAATTTTTAAGAAGACTCACACCATCAACTAATATTTCTTCGAATATGTAAAATAAGTCTGGAAATGATGCTACCTCTAAGAGCACTTCCACTAGCACTGAAAGCAGGCCTATCACTCTGGAAGTCTTGACTCAAGCCACACCTCTAGACACTTCAACACTGCTTTCTAAAATGAAACTATTGATTATAACATAGTTGAATTTTTTAAGAGAGCTCATTCCAACATTTCCATATTTAAATTCACAAAGATAACAAGGCAGCATGAACTGCTTGTCCATGTCTTCTCACATTTTTCCTTAGGTGACAAATCTTCTTCTTCTCAAAAGGTGTCCTGTAAGTCTTCTGGTATTATCGAATCTGTAGTTAATGGTGTAACTTTGGATGTTAATAACCTCTACCACCCATTTTTGGTAACTTTCAAAATATTTAATTACAACGACCATAATTGTTTGGTCGATTTAGGTGCACATGTTAATGTAATTCCATTATCTAATGCTAAGAAAATTAATGCTAAATGAGATAAAATTGATGCACAAATCATTAAGTTGGATAGATCTCTTGTTAAATCTATTAGTGATCTCAAGAATGTTATTATTCAATTATCATATGATCACCGGGTACACCAATGTATAAACATTGTAATTATGGACATCCTTGAAGCATATGGCATACTCTTGAGTCTAGACTGGTCTAGTAAATTACAAGGGTATTTTGCTACATATTGGTCACACTTATGGCTTCCATACAAGCGTAGAAACAACCTAATCTGAGTGGAGAGTGAACCATACATGAAATATACTAAGACACCATTGAGGGTCATAATGAACATGTTGCATTTGCAGACCTAATATTTGGAAATTATTTCTTTGAAATCAACCATGGGTGTTATTAATCACAACCATCACCCATCCTGTTAGCACTTTGTAATTCTTCCAGTCTGAGGAGAGGAACCCAAAGGTAACCACAAACCACTTTAAATATGGAATCCATCCCTTCCAGCTTCAAAGAGGGCTCTCTCTGTATGAATCTTCTCTCACTTAGATGACTGGTTGTATTAGGTTTTATGCTAGGTATTAAGATAAGAGAGGAATAGGTTTTAATAGTTTGATGGTAGGGAAGCGGGAAAATCCATTTGGAATGGAGTCATATTGAGCTAGTGATTTTCAGTGATATGATGGGAAAATGAGGGATCCTTAAACAGGGGAAAGGTAGGCAATACTTATAGTGTCTTTGTCAAATTTCATTGTAGAGAGGTGAGCAGAGGAGTGGTGCAATTTATAACATCTATAACATCTAACTAGGGATGAATTTTAGATATTACAATGGAGGAAAAACGCTAAAATGGTCAGTTACTTATAACAGAGCACCCAAAAGTGAATTCTGAAATCAATTTTGCTTAACTAAACATTGAAGACATAAAATTTAAGCATGGTTATAATAGAAGATATGAAACATAAACATGATATAAACATCACCATAAGAGACTGGCACATGAATCCCTAAACAAGTAGACTTCAACCTTCATCATTCATTGAAACTTTTTAATGAAAATGTACAATGCTCAATGTCTTCTTTATCAAACCCCGACCCACCTCTATTCTCATAGAAATTAAAAGAATATAAAATAAGAACTCTTTCCTAAGATAAGTAGTTTAAGTTCAACCATTTCCCCAAAGATAGAGTTAGTTACATTAAGATTCGAAACTGCGTGCTAGGAAATAGGGACCGAATTTCTGGAAAATATGGGTAAAATATTAAAGCGTATCTCTTGAATCATGACAAGTGTTACAAAAATGAAGGCGGTTTTTGTATATGAACTTATGTTTGAGAGAAATCTATCTTAGTTTTCGAAAATTCTTCTCCATATCCTGATAATATGCACCCAAAGATCATAACTAAAACAAGAAATGACGAAACCTAAAAAATAGACTGTAAAGATTCATTCAGATTTTCCAATCTATGATATCTGTGAAGAAACTGAAGGATATTTTTGTTATTTGGCTTGTTTAAAAAAAACCGTTTTTGGTTTTTCAATATTCTTCTCCATTTGGCTATAAAATAATATTGAAGTTAACTACTAAAACAATAAAAAATGCAGCAACACACTTCTTCAGAAAAATGCAGCAAAAGCGTAGAAAATTCATCATTATTGTACTTTTGATAATATCTTAGACTTCTAAATGTATCAGGAAAGTGGAAAAAAACCCCTAAAACATCAAATACCTATTAGAAAAATATGTTCAAATTGCAAACCTCCCTTCTTGGAAATCATTTCCATTAGCAAAAGCGCAAAAACTGAGCGTAGAAAATTTATTTGCATGAATTTGATGAGGTGTTGAAGTCTTTGACCGAGAAAAATAGTTGGTAGATGATCTTGAAAACCTTAGAAACCTTGTTTTAACCTCCATGCATAAAAACTAATGCAAAAATTCTAACCTTTTATCAAATCTTAATGCCGTTGAAAATAACGCAGCAAATTGCCTACAACCAAACACAACAACTCTCACTTGTTGTTGAGAGAATCTGAGGAAGACAAGAAACTTGCTCAATGGCTTCATGAGATCCAATGCATGCATTTTTAATCCTCCACTTGGTCTAAGACTCCCTTTAACTACAATGATGACTTTTAATTTGAAACGTTCAAGCACAACACAATGGAGAAGCGCAACAACAACTTGTGGAGATACTAATATGATGAAATATTTGATGTGACCTTGTAATTGACTTGAAAATACACCACTAATTTTTCCCAATGATGAGAAAACAAATCCTCACTACTATCTTGACTCATGACTTGGATAACACATTACCATAGACTTTCTAAACCTAGACCTTTTAAGACTTTGACAACTTCATTTTTATTTACCACTCGAACTTTAGTATATCCTATTGAGATGATCTCTATGAGATCATAGAAGCATTTTACAAATTGACCAAAATAATAAAAATACCAAACTTAACTTGGATTACTATAACATAGGAAACTAACATGTCCCACCAAATACACAGTTGGAGCTCCTTCCTTGTACTCCAACTGGTGGAAATAAATCTTGTAATATAGATGTACATAATAGTAATAATAGTATAGGAACCAGTTTAGTAGCTAATAATATATGATATTTGTACTCATAGACCCACATAATAAGAATTACATCCTATCATTTAATTTGGAATTCGAGTGTACAAATAATATTGCCGAAATACTCAAGGTAATTGGTGACTTAGAAGTGGTTACTCGACATGTACGAGATACCACCCACTGTGCTTCACCAAATCTTAAAAATTACCAACAAGAGGTATAGAAATTGATTACTTACTTTAAAGATTTTAATATCATTTTTATTCCTAGACTTAGAAATGTTGCAACAAACACATTAGCTAATGCAGCCACTAGAATGTCGCCTCGGAAAAATGTTTTTTTTATAGAGATTATATATAAACCATTTGTGCTTGATAACATCAATAATTTTCATTTTTTCAATGAAAACCAACAGATACTTCATTTTATCGCTAATGCAGATGTGTTTAAAGATGTAGCCATAGAGGAGGATGAGCACGACAAGGCTTTTAGGAAGCACTTGATGAAATGAAAGGAAAAACTATGCCTAAAGGTGTAGTGTCCATGGAAAATTTATATGACATGAATTTTTTTTTTAGAGGAACAATTAATACTAAGACTTAGAGCTTGATGTTGTCCTTCGAACAAGTCAACTTGGGAACTCAAGACGATCCGAAATATGTAAACCTCGGTACATGTTTTTGTCCATAAGAACAACAAACATTCATTTGGTTATGCAAACACTGCCGATATATGTTTGCATGGAATTACGATGATTTGAATACATATGATACTTTTGTTATCTAGCATTTGATTCCCATTAAAGAAGGGATGAATCCCTTTAAGCAGAAGTTAAGGAAATTTCATTCAATGCTGGAACCCCTAATCTAAAAGGAGATGAGGAATTTATTGGATGCTCAGATCATTTTCAGGGTTAGACATTCTACTCGGTGGTGGGCCCCAGTATTGCAACAATAATGTTGCAACTCTTAGGACTCCCTTCTTTAATTTTATCAACCCGGTAGTTCGTAACAAACTTGGAAGCGACGGTGCTGTATGCACAAGTACTAGCTCTTGCCGCAACTGTCACTTGGTCAGCTGGCACAAGTCCGCTAGGAGCTTAAGCCAACTTCTATGAGCTCTTAGAAGAAGCTTTTTAATTGATGGACGAAAGCTAACTCAAAGTAAGCTAATCTACTTGCGGAAAGAAACTGAAAGCCAAAAAGAAATGTAAACCCTAGCAAACCCTAATTCTACCAGCTAGTCCTACTGATCCAAGAAAGAAGATGCAAGCTACTGAATGAGATGCCATTGATTTCTAGGAAGGTAAAATGGATGTGGCTAAGTTATCACTATCTGAAGAAAACATCTTTTTGTATTTTTGAATAAGTTGTTAGAATTATCATGCATGCGCTTTTAACTGGCTTTTGACTGTGCAGAGGTGGATTGGCGAGAGGAAATGCTTGGAAAAGGTTGGGAAGGTTCAGAGAGGGTCTAAGGAGTCCCTAACACTCTTCCCCAGAGTCTCACAAGGTTTGGCTATCAGGAAACCTGACTTGTGAGCTTCTACAGGAAGTCTGCAGGGGTTCTACAAGAAACTTCAGGATTTCTACAGGAAACTCCAGAATTTCTACAGGAAACTTGGAAGCCGGTTTTTAGGAGGTGGATGAGTGAGGGAAGGTGCATGGATGGATCTGGAGGTAGGATAGGGGTCTAAAGCGGCCTAAGGACTGGTGGAGGGAGTGGTGAGGAGGTGTAGAAGGTTGACTTGGCTTGAAGAAGGCTAAGGCAATAATTGCACAAAAACTAGGGTTATGTGAGCAAATGTGGCAAACATGAGGTAAGGATTCTAAGAAGAGGGTGGAGTGCATGGTGCTGATGGAGAATAAGTAGATGAAGGAGTGGTACAGGTGTTCTGCAAGTCGTTTTTCCAATCTGAACCAACAAAGACTTGTAAATTCAAAGACCTAGTTACGTTGACCTAATTTGCTAGCTGTTAGTAAAGAGAATGAACAGAAGTGTGACCTGCAATGAAAACATGTATTTTAACTCATGCAACTAAGCAAATGAAAGTCTGAACTTGTAACCAACTTCTATACATGAAAATCAAACACTAGTGATTGCATGGCAAAGAAAAATCAATGGTTTTATGGGTAGCAAAGTCATCCTAGTCACAACTCCTGCTTCCACTAAGGGAGAGGTGAAACCACAGATGTTTGTTGGCCCTTTTCTTGAAGCTTTTTCTGTTAACAACCTATAAACTAAATCTGAGCATGAAAAGCTATTTTACTCATCAAAAACAACCTAAATAACAAAACAAGGTTTAAATCTAAATAACAGGTTTTATTCTAAGAATGCAGCAAAGACACATGAAAGTAAACAAAGAAGGTACTGGGCACTTGAGATGGGCCCAACCCCAAGAGCTACAGCCTCCTAAGAGAGATTTAGAGCTGGTGCAAAGCTGGATTCATCTTTATTGATCAGAAGAAATGTTACATTCCAAAAACTGTCCACAAGGAGAACTTGAAAATGTGCTGAAAGCAAAGCTAGTCTATTTCCTAAAAATCGAACTATAAAATGACTAACTATTGGCTAACCAAAATGACTAACTACTAGCTATCTACTGGCTATCAAATGGCTAACTATTGGCTAACCAAAATGACTAACTACTAGCTATCTACTGGCTATCAAATGGCTAACCAAAATGAGGCCCTAAGCCCTCTTATTTATACAAATTGAGAACCCCAACAGTCCTCCTAAACTTTAGGGACTCGGCTGCCAAAAACTTGTAGGTAACAGCAGTCCTACTTGACTTGCTTGGCTGCCCTTGTGCTAATTGATTTGGTGGCCCTTGAACTCCAAGCTAATGGTGGAGAATTCAAGGTAAGGGCCCATAAATGAAGAGGACACCTTCATACAAATCCTCTCCCTTGTTCTCCCATGAATTTGGCTGCCAAGTGCTCATTAAAACCTTCAATTTTGTCTCCAAATTGACCAAAAAAGCTACACAAAGCACACATTAGACTTGTTGGCATAATGACTAACCCAATTCACTCTATTAGCATAAATATAATCAAAAACATGCAATAAACTAATGAGAATGGTGGATTAAGTCGAATTAGTAGGTTGAATGAGCCCATATAATTATCCATTTTTGGAGCTCATCACCCCACAAGTTTTCTAGTTTTGGATTTACCAAAAGACTTAGGACCTTTACCACAAGGAGGAAGTCAACTTTGAACTAGCTCGAGAGAGAGCAATTAAAGAAGTGAATCGAAGTAAATAAAGGTTGATTACAAGAATTCTTAGAGTAGGCTTAAACTCCTCCTTGGTGTCTCGATGAAAGTTATTTTAGTTAATATGAGACGCCTAAGGAGATAAGGCAAATGATTGACTCTCAAGCAATTGGTGAATTTAAACAAACCAAATATAGATATAGTATAACAGAAAATGGGAAAGGGAGACTAGTTAATTTTGGGACTCAAAAATTCAATTGGGTGGTACTTTCTTGCTTTAGATTTAAAAGGAATTGTAGTTGGGTCAATCATTGTCTACAATCATAATGTAACCCTTATTAATTCTCTTTGTTATATTGGGGCTTTGCATAGAGGTATTGTAGTATCCCATAATAATAATAAAAAAATAAATACATAAAAATATTAATAATAAAGTAGATAAAATAATATAAATATAAATAGAATAAGAATTAACGAAGAATAGATAAACTAACAATTAACGAAGAGAAAATAAATAAATAAATAAATAAAACAACAAATAATGAACAAAAGATAATATAACAAACAACGAAGAAAATGTAATAATAAATAAATAAAATAAAAGTTGGTATGGACACATGGATGGTGTACATGTAGATCCCTTTCCAACCCCCTTATGATTTTTAGAGCCATTTATTATATTTAATGGCGGAGAAGGGGGAAGAAGAGGCAAGCATTCATTCACTCATTTTTTAGGAAGGAGATGTTGGAGGGAATATATCATTAGCAGTAGTAAGTTGGTTGAGGGCTCAGGGTGGCTAGCTATTGAAATATACTGAGCAGCTAAGCCTACTGTTGGATGGAGAGTCATCCCCAAATCCTTGTTGCGGGTAGCGGTTTTGGATTTATATTAATATTATTTTATTTACTTTATTATTATTATTATTATATATTTATTTATTATTATTTTTTTATGTTTATTTTATTATTATTATTATGGGATATTACAGGTATATAATAAAATCTTTGACTTGAGCATGAATTTACTATATGTCTATGGGCCTTATGAGGGTAAGCAAATTTACTAGGAAAATTTGTTTGTTTTTGAGTGTATTAAAGTGGATAATCTCATTACTGGGGGGTGGACTTAAATTATACTTTGAATAGAAAGGAGATATGGGGGACCAACACTAGTGTGGATGCATTATGTGGATTCTTCCATAATTTATTTAATCATGTCAATGTCATGGACATTGGCTGATTAAGCTCAAGCCAACTTAGAGAAATAATATATCAGGTATATATTATGTTTCCAAGAGGTTTGATAAGTTTATAATCTATGGGGAGTTTCTATAGAAGGTGGAAAGGTAATGGTCATGGATAGGATCTAATAGACACTCAAGTAACTTTCTTGTTGTTTTTGAATTGGATGATTATAGTACAAAGATGTAAGCTCCTTTCCAATTTAATCCAAGATGAGCTAGTGACGAGAAGTTTAGATATTTGGTGAAGGTAAATTAGTTGAGGTATGGCACCTCAGAGGAAGGCATTGCTTATGAACAATATATAAAGGCTTTGAAAATATTTAAGTTGGTCAACTTAGTAGGAAAAAGACATAGGAAAAGGGGTGGTCAACCAAAAGAAGTGGAGAACTTGGAATCATTTTTTTATGCTAGTCTAAGATGTTACCTCAATGATGGGGATAAGGTTATTTGAAATATTTCAAGTCAAAAATGTCAATTTACTTATGCACAAGGAAAGGGAAAGGAGGCTCGAGAGTAGGGCTCCGTAGATTGAATTAGGGGATCAAAATGCCAAATTCTTTCAAAAAATTACCAATCATGTAGAGTGTTAATACAATTTGGGAATAACCTATTAGTCCTTACAATCCCCTAGGTTGAGAAGGAAATCGACAAGGGTAACCTCAAACCACTTCAGCTCAATAGCTAGCCTACTGAGCATGAGAGGGGTCTCTCTAAGTCTCTTATCAGTGATATGACTTTAAAGCAAATGAATTTTAGGCTAGATATGTGTATTTGTTCGTTTGTTTGTGAAAATTTGGTTTTTAGGATTTGCTGGACTTACGGTTTGGAGCCACAAGTAGGTCTAGGCTGTGAAAATGCAGGAGAAAACATAAGAAGGAGCTAGATATCAGAAGCCATGGTGTAATTTGAGTATTTTTCAGTGTAGTATAGAGGATATAGTGTGGAAGAAACCAATGAGCATAAATAAACATGATTTCATTAGCTTAGGAAGACAAAGCACATAACTATGAAAACTAGATAACAGAGCTTGAAAAATAAGAATTTTGAATATTTTATCACAAGGCATTCATAGAAAGAAGAGATATAATGTAGATAAAGATGTTTATACCATGAGAAAACAAAAAGAATGAAGAATAAGCACCATGAACTCACTGGGCTAGAGTTCCTTGAAAATAGTTGAAACATGTATTTGTATTAGCTAAAAGATGATTACAATGCAAGCCTCCTTCACAAAAAGTTCAACCCTCTTCTCCTGAAGTGAAATGATACATATAGACTCTCCTATACCACTTTCCCACCTTTAGGAGTCAAATTCCTTAGTGGAGGAACTGACTCCAAGATTCTCTCAACCAACAGGTGATAGTGAGAAGGTGAAACTCAAACACTTCATGAAGAGTTTGTTTAGGAGTTTGCTTCTTTTATGAGGCCTAATAAACATCAAAAACAACCTATGATGTATATTTATTCATGCCTACATCACCTAGCCTCGTAACTAGTGCCATTACATAGAGAATCTTGACTTGACCAAGTCAGACTAGAAACTAGAAATTTTACACAGTGAAATTTTCCAAATAAAAACACAGAAAGTGCATAAGTGCAGTGCTGACTTTGAGCTGATTTTCAGGTGCCTTCCATGGGTCAAAATGAAAATCTAAGAGAATGGTCAACTATCCCTTAAACTCTAGTTTCTAGAATAGTTTGAATTTCTGAATTTGGAGCATGGTAAGGCCTTCAAAAATCCATTCTCCCAAGGTCGCTCCAGAAGCGTAGCGCCTGTCAAAAAATGGTCCAGAATGCTAGTTTTTTGCCACTTTTTTGCATTTTTCTCCAAAACTAAGCCACCTCTCCAAAATTTAGCAAATGGGTTTTTAGAGGATGGCAAGACCTTTCAAAAAACGTAGACCTTTCCTCAAATGGAGACCTGTAGAAAAAGTGCAGCACCAAGGCGCTGTGCTTCTGGAGCAGCTAAATTTCTGAATTTAGACCAAAATTTGTCAAAAAACTCAAAATTCTCAGAATTTGTTCAAAATTGGAGGGAAGGTGTAAAAATAAGTTTCTATGGCTTCATGGATGCTTCGGCAAGCATCTCCAAGTTTCCCTCATCCTTTTGATGTTTTTTGGCCTCCTTGAGCTTATTTTCAAGTTGTTTCACTTTGACATTGGCAATCATGTTTTGAGCTTGATATTGATGCGCCATGTGTTTGAGTAATTGATTATCTCTATTTTCCTTCTCAAGGAGCTTCTCCAAGTGTTCATTCACCCTATTAAGTGAATATTCCTTATCTTTATGACCCTCTAGGGCAATTCCATCTTCTAGGTCAATATCCTCATTAAGCAGAATTTGTTCTTGTTCCTCTTGCAAAGATTTCTTGAGGCCTCTTGTTCTTGGTCTTTTCCTTTTTCCTGTCACCTATGATGCTTCAAGATCTCTTGATGTCATGATCTCCTTCCCTTTGTCGATTTGTTGCATTAGCTTAGCTTTTTCCTTTTCTAGGATCAACTCTTTTGCTTTGAGTTAACTGTTTTCCTATTCGAGGAATGATATAACATACTTTGCCCTTTCCAAATTTATTACCAGCTCCTTGATTTGGTAGGCTTTGTCCTTGATACTCTATCTCATGCTTGTGGTTTCATCCTCAACCTCTAGATCAATTAGCTCAAAATCATGCTCCATTGTATCCTTATCCTTTGCAAAATTCCAAGCAGTGAACATCCTCAAAGCACTGTTTTATGAAAGGATAGGAGTTGATTGTGTTGCAGTTTGATGGTTCATATCTGAGAGTCCTCCCTCCTTTTTGTTATCTCTTTCTTTCTAGCGAAGCTTCAGCCTCCATGATGACACAAAGTCTAGCAGCAGGAAGTGAAAATAGATGTGAGGTGTGAATGGAAATGAAGTGATGTGAAGGTGGATTTTGAAAAAATGATGGCAGGGGCCTTGGGAAATGTGAGAGGACTTTGAAATCTGATGAAAATAAATGGAGAAATAATGGAAAAATTATTTTCTTGCAGGTGGGAACAATAGGGTTCATGATGAGATTTGCACAAAAACCTCTAGGAATGAGCTAGGTTTTTGCTTTTTGAGTCTTTAAACTGTGTTTGGAGGTGGGAAAAATGGTCAAAATGGCTCACTAAACATGTATGCAGGTGTATGATATCATTTTGCATGTTTTGGAAATTAAAAATAATGATGGCCATTTTCACCCTAAAATTTCCTATGCAAATTTTGCTACAAACCCTAACTTGAAGAATCATTGACATGAGATGAAATTGGGAAAGCAAAAGATGGAGAATTATGGTGTACTTGATTGTTCCTTAGCTTAGAAGTCAGTAAAATCAAGCTTGCAAGTGAAAATTTGAGATTTGGGAGAGTTTTGAAGGCTTTTTGGGCACTCTGTCCTGCACGCAACACCAAAGCGCAACGCAGTTCACAAAAGAGCAGCGCGATCTTCCAAACCACTTTTGGAGGCCTTAAACTAATCCAAATTGATATATGGATAGCTCTTTGGAATTTTTTTGAAGTTTGATATAAGATGGACACCTCAGGAATGTAATTTGGACACCATGAGGGAGAAAAAATGATTTTCCCAAGGTCACTCCAAAAACTCAGGGTTTCTCTAACAAGAGCGTAGCGCCAACTTGCAGATTACTTTTGGATGCCTTCCACTAATCCAAATCACAAGATGAAGGTACCATTGGATATATTAGGATGTCCGCTACACAATAGAGTCCTCAAGCACTGACAAAACCTGCTCCAAACCCTTAAAAAACTGCCTTGAAGTCAAGTTGTCCATAAGTGAAGCAACACTCCCATAGCAAGTGTATTTGGGGAATTTATTTCAAATCATAACACTTGTGCATAAACTAAAGAATGTTTGTGTTCCTTGGACTATAATGGACAAAAACCTCTTTCACTTTTGTAAAGTTAGTCTCCATCTTGTGAGAAACATATTTTGAATCAAACATGTTCCTATGAGGAATGATGAGGCGAGGTAGTGTACTGCAACATTGTCTTATTTGAAATAAAACATTACCGTTACCTTTATTTTTCTTTCCCTAAGCTGCTAACTCCCTTTACCTACTTAATCACATGATGGACATGCTTTTGGAAACATATGGTATCGAGATGACACATGGATTGAAACCCTAGATCATGACCTAAAATGAGGAATTTAACCATTTCATGACCCAAGAAACTTAAATGAAGATATGATACCTCGAAGAAGACGATGACCATGATGAGTGATGAAGACCATGGGTAAGTGAAGTGAGCAGCAGTGACCTAGACACAATAACCAATGACCAATTTTTTATTTGAAGACTCACTGAAATGACAAAAATTTGACTTGACACCCTAACAACACCTTGTAAGAGCATATTTGATCACTGGTGATAGGCTGAACTGACTGAGACTAACATTGGCTCCAACTGGGGATGGCAGATCCTTAGAGTTGTCAAGAACACTGTATACAAAGTAGCCTTATCCATTGGGCATGGAGTCATAATTCAAAGACTAAACTCAATCTGAAAACTGACTGACTAACCGACTAACTTGACTATAAAAAACGTACTGATTGAACTTACTTATGGCAGCAGACCATCGGGATCTTAGGGCCTTCACCTCGGGCTTCAAATCCTGATGATAACCACTCACCTGCTGAATATGTATATGCAATCATGTGTAATGATCCCTCTAGTGTAACTAATCCAGCAAGTGGCTGCTTGAATTTTGCTGATAATTTTCTTGAGCAGGTAGAACAAACAAAAGCTAGGGAACTCCGAGTGTCCACTGAATATGTGCTCATGATCCATTAATACAAGAAAAAACATATTTCCATATGGATGCAACAAACTGGCAATAGGGTCTATAATAATCTGGGACTTATCATATATTGAAAGTCATAAGAAATTGAAGAACACTCTTTGTTTTCTGAATCTGGAGGAACATCATCATGTGCAAGTGGCTCTAAAACAACCTCTTCTTTGTCGCTGATTTCCTCTTCATAATCTGCTTGTAATTTTTTGATGATTATTCTTTGCCATAATTGCATTGTCTGAAACCTTCACACATGCCAATTTAAAATTATGATTTGCATGAATCTGGCCATGAAATAGTGCTTCAGAAAATGGATGAGCTGGAGATACATATGAGTGGTGAGTGTCTAGAGATCCTTGTTTATACATTTCATCAAAAACCTCATCTTGGTCTTCACAAACCTAATATTGAAATAAAACCTCAGAGAAAGAACAATCTGAAATAACAAATGAATGGCTATCTTCATACCTCTCATCCAAAAGACAGGATTTTGGATGCTCATGGAAAACTTTAAATGCAGCAACCACTTCAAGTATGTTTGATTCCTCGTATGCTTCAACAGGAAGAATATCAATTTGAATGCCACAAGAATCAAGGGAAACAACTTCTTGTTCACTATTTCCTTGCAAAAATAGATGATCATTGTCATTAGATGGTTCACTGCTTAAGTTTTTTGTACATGAAATTTCATAATTCTCACTTGGACCAATTTTTTCTTCGCTGTTAGGATGCAGATCCGTTTTATCTTCAAGCAAAGAAGGAGTTGATGTGTGTTGTGAATGATCCTTTGCATCAAAGTAGTTAATCTCTGTTATTTTTTGTTGGGAAGAATATTCATAAAGGGCCTCTATGATCTCATAATCTAGACATTTTTCAACACCAAAAGTTTCTTCAAGGTATTGAATGAAGTTTTCACGGGATTCACAACAATCTTCGAACAACAAAAATGAATGATGAGATTTTCCATAAAAACCAAAGAATGTTGTGTGGAAATATTTAAGAGAGTATAAGCTATTGGCTTCAATCCTTCATACCAAGATCTTTTTTTTCCTTCTAGGGTAGCCATAAACATTTTCATCGACCAATCCTCATGAAACTTGAACCCAAGCTTATGTATATGCCAATGAAATTGGATTAGATGCAGAATAGCCTCATCTTGGCCATCCTGACCTTTAAACTTTGGCAGCACTGTTTGCCAATCTATACAAGGAATACAATTCGGAAAACCAGGAATATGAGCTCGATTCATAGGAGCATACCTTCGAGCAATTGAATCAATTTTGAAAACAGTTAAGTCACCAATAAGTTCTTCAAACTACCGATTTTGAACAGTGGAGTCGCCATGAAAAATCTAAACCTTTGGATTCTTTGACACTGGAGTCGCTAGGTGAAAGATGCACAGCCTTTCTTGTGTTTGATCATTGTTCATCATCAGCAATCAGATCTGATCCTTGTCGTTCTTTCCCAAGGAAGATATGATCTTTCATCCCCCAGCAACGGCACCAAAAATGTTAGTCCTTACAATCTCCTGGGCTGAGAAGGAAATCAACAAGGGTAACCTCAAACCACTTCAGCTGAGTAGCTAGCCCTACTGAGCATGAGAGGGATCTCTCTAAGTCTCTTATCAGTGAAAAGACTTTAAAGCAAAAGAATTTGAGGCTAGATATGTGTATTTGTTTGTTTGTTTGTGAAAATTTGGTTTTTAGGATTTGATGAACTTAAGGTTTGGATTCACAAGTAGGTCTAGGTTGTGGGAATGCAGGAGCAAACATAAGAAGGAGCTAGATATCAGAAGCCATGGTGTAATTTGAGTATTTATCAGTGTAGTACAAAGGATATAGTGTGGAAGAAACTAATGAGCATAAATAAACATTATTTCATTAGCTTAGGAAGACAAAACACATAACTATGAAAACCAAATAACAGAGCTTGAAAACAAGAATTCTAAATATTTTATCACAAGGCATTCATAGAAAGAAGAGATATAATGTAGATAAATATGTTTATACCATGAGAAAACAAAAATAATGAAGTACAAGTTGTTGGCATTATGATACATATGTTGTACTTGATGGCAACCCACTCATCTCAGATGATAAACTATAGTGCAGCAAAGTTCACGCACTTTCATGCAGAGAAAAGTTCCTTTCATGCAGAGAAAAGTTCCTTTCATGCAGAGAAAAGTTCACGCACTTTCATGCAGAGAAAAGTTCACGCACTTTCATGTACAGAAAATTTCACGCACTTTCATGTAGAGAAAAGTTCACGCACTTTCATGCAAAGAAAATCACACGCACATGGGAAATCTTATGGTTGGTTCATGGTATTAGTCCGAAAGTTTTTGATCCTATGGTTTTGGACCGTGGTATTGCATCCAAAAGAATTGAACCCAAGTATTGGGTCTGTGGTATTGTTTCTCAATGGTTTTGGTCCATGGTTTTGAGTGAGGCCTAGCCTATAAAAAGGAAAGGAGATCATTTGGCTAATCACAAGTGTTGAAAATCTTAAGAAGAGCAATATCTGAATTTCTGATAATCGGTTGGTGATACATAGTTGAATTTGAATCAAGGAGAAACTAGAGCATTATAAGTTAGATCTACTGAAGAGAACGGCAATGGCGCAGTGCAGAGGTGCGCATAACCAGAGAAGAAGCAGGTGCAGAGTTGCGCAGACTCATCACGGCAGAAGTGCAGATATCCACAGGTTTCCTTCAATGAAGTTGTGGAACTTTCTTGAAATATATTTTAGTTGTCTTTTATCTATTTCTGTAGAGATCTGGGTTTAAATTGGTGTCTGGTTATTGGTGTTATTTTCTGGTTACTGCATTCTCAGAAGTTATTTGTTTAAAGGAGATTGGGTGATGCACATGTACATGATGTTTTGGATCCAGTTTGAAAATTGATGAAACGTGGTCCCTGGAAGGAAAGAGAAGGTAGTAGCCTTCTTTAGGTCAACACCTACATACTAGTATTTCAGCTAGTACAAGAGCTAACGGGGTTGTAGCTCCCTTCCAGAAGAAGCTGGAAAATGAGAGAGGGTTGTAGCTCTCTGCAGGTTGCAGCCTGCGTATTGGTAAAAGACTGTACCAGTACAAATCATTGTAAGAAGAAGTTTCTAATTGAAAGAAGATAGAGACATATTGCAGCAGGTGGTTTTCACCCACATTGGGTTTCCACCTTACATCTTGTGTTCCTTGGTGTGACTGTCTATTTGTGTTCCTGCTCATTATTATATAGTTCTCACATACAGATTAATGACAAACATCTGAAGAATAAATTAAATTATAAGTTTGGAAGGTATATGCAAGTTTTAATTGTCAAATCTGAAAATATTTGTATAAATTGATAAGAGTTTGATAACATTGGTTCACCCCCCCCTCTCAGTATTATTTCCAACAAATAATACAATCTTTATAACATCAAGAGGAAATTACCCGATGCGGCCTGAGGCTTAGGTCTGCAGGGAGCCCTCGGCTAGCTGTGCAAATAAACAGTAGTTCACTACCCTAATACAACAGAAGGCTAATGCCTGAGGAGAGATAACATGTAAATAGCAATAGAAATTGTTTAAGCTACAGAACTGGTGTCAAACACCCAGCAAACTTCGGTGAACTGAGTTAAAGAACGCAGTGTGAACCCGAGTCTTTCCATACATCTGAGCTAGAACCAAGACCGCTGAAATTTTACCCGGAAACCCTCACACAACAGAGACAACCAGGGGAATCATGATCTCCTCCTAACGAATTTTGGAAGTCCGCGGTTCCACATCCATCTTCCCTATGAGAAAAGTACGAGATTAAACATCTAAGAGAAGGGTTCGAATAGTGAAAAGCAGTCTAAACAGTATGGAATAATAGCAAAAAAAGAATACTTACATGAACCACGGCTGAGAAGTATACAATCAACCGAGGGAAAACCCTCAACTCTGCAACCGAAAACCTTCACCTGAAACAAACCACCATATGTGTAGGCCCAACTAGCTAGCGAAAGGAGCAGGAAACCAGAGACCGGTGCCAAGGAACAAGGGTGTGGAATGAAGTGCAACTCCGGAAAACAAGGTAGTCTAACCTTTCGGGAGAAGCCCAGCCATTGGAGTGACACCTCGAATCCTCCTCTGTTGATGTGTTGAGGGTCCCAAGGTAAACAGCTGTCGAAGGACCATCTGCCTGTGCCACGTTAAACATGACGGAGCAGGGAGTAAATGCCAACAACAACTAAAAAGACCAAAAGAGTTATGTAACTGGAGTGTGCACAGTGATGAGACCGTAATGGATTAACACGGTATAAATGTAGCTGACAGCAATTAGGTGAAATGCACGGATTCATGATGTGGACTTATCCACTACCAATAATCAAAAGCTTGAACAATAAGTTTATCCCAAGGGTGTTAACCATATTAATATGTCAGATGCAATCAAAAACTATGTATTTGTGCTATGGTAGAAAAACAAATATTTCCATGTTAAAGGTTTTTAAATTTAATATATTTTCTTTTGTAAGTTTTCAATGTGTATATGATAGTTCTAACAAGTGGTATCAAAGCCAGATTATCAACATTGAGACCTTTGGCAAATATTTTAAGCAAAAATATCGTGTTCCTTTTTGGTTTCTGACCTGTTCTCACCCACTAACTTGTTGAGAATAGGGAATCAGGACAACAATAGACTATGAGGAGGACGAATAGTATTCCACACTAGAATGTGGTTGGCTCAGGACCTGCAACATTTTTGGAAAATAATCCTGAAATATGGGTGCAGTTAGGAGGGGAGACTCACAACACTAATCTTACAATATTGGAAACAGTACAGGAATTAAAGAATTAGATGGCCCGCCTATGGGAGGACAATGCAAGATTAACAATGGAACAAGAAAAAATTATGAAAAGCCTGTCTAACAAGTAGAATCAGCACCAGCCGATTCCCAGCCCTGAACATGAACAGATGTCAGAAGAACAAGGTTACCATACAAAACATGAAGGAGCAGAAAAAGGGGAAGAGAATCGAGAGGAGAAATCTGATAATGCCTCCAAGCATTCAACATCAAAAAGGCAGTGAGTGGAATTGCAGGGTGAGTTTCAAAAAATAAAACTGCCACTCTTCGATGGAGAACTAGAGGAGGTTGCTGAAGCCTGGCTTATTAATATGAATAAATATTTCCAATTGTATGAATATGATCACAACCTAAAAGCTCAGTTGGCTATTTTCCAACTGCAAGGGAAGGCCACTTTATGGTGGGAGGAAGTCAAGATTGTACGAGGGGTAGGTGAACAAAATATAACCTAGGAAAAATTCTAGAAATATTTTAAGGAAAGATATTTGACTAAACGATTTTACGACAAGAAGGCAAAAGAATTTCACGACCTATAGCTTGGGTAGCAAACCATGGATGAGTTTATCACCCGATTTACCTCTTTACTCCGTTATGTACCTTACATACGAGAGGAAAAGGACAAGGCATAGCGGTTCGTCGGCAGTTTACCCTTGGCAATGAGAGAAAGAATTGAGTTCGACAACCCAAAAATGATGGATGAGGTCATACGAAAGGCTAGGATATGTTATCAGCAAAGTAAGAAGGGAGAAATTCTGGGAAAAAGATGGGTTGACAAGAAAAGTAGTAAGATTTCTATGAGTAATAAGGGTAATCGTGGTGGTGTGAGCAAAGGATTTCCCAAAGGACAAAACAACAGAAATCTGCATAAGAACTAGCTGAGATTTAAGCCACCCTCTGAACCTTCAGTGAGCAAGCTAGTAAAGTAGATAATGAAGAGACAGCGAGGCCTCTAGTACAATGTTGGGGATGTGGAGGCCCACATTATGTTAAAAATTGTCCTCATCGAAAGGGCACAGAATAGGTTTCTCAGGTCCACGAAGCATCTACAGTAGGCGACGTGGCCCAGAGTATACCAAAGATTAATGTCGCTCTCGAAGATCATCAGGCAAAATATCAGCCGACTATGGTTGAGTTTCAAGGTAAGATTCTTGATCATACTGTGTCTGTTTTAATTGATACTGGAATTAAATTAAGTTACGTTAGTCCTAAGGTTGTGCAACAATGTAAATTACAAACTCTCAAGTTTAAAAACCCTTGGCTGGTACAGCTGGCAACCGAGGCAAAGAGACCTGTATTGGCCAAGGTCAATAACTATCCTTTGAAAATAGTTGGTCAACCTTTGATGGAAGATCTAAACGTATCTAAACGTACTTCCTCTTGGATCGTATGACATGTTGATAGGCATGGACTGGCTAGAAAAATGTTGGTCCATTATAAACTGTAAAACAAAAACTATCTGCTACAAGAATGAACTAGGAGAAAATCAGGAGATGCAAGGCATTTTGAGGCTGGTTCAAATTTGGCCAATAATCGCCTCCCAACTAGAAAAGTGTATCAGGAAAAAATGCCAGGTCTATGCTATTGAGGTTGGATATACCAACTCAAAAGATAAGACCACTACCTTGGAAGGTATTCCAATGGTTCAAGAATTTGCATATGTGTCTCTTGAGGAGATATCAGGACTGCCACCCAAGAGAGACATAGATTTCACTATTGAGTTGGTGCCAGGAGCAACTTCGGTGTCTCGCGCTCCTTATCGTATGAGCATACCAGAACTAACAGAATTAAAAATGCAATTAGAGGAGCTTTTGGATAAAAATTGCATCTGCCCTAGTGTGTCACTGGGGAGCCCCTGTGCTGTTCGTCAAAAATAAAGATGGAACCCTTCATATGTGCATGGACTACCGTCAATTGAATAAGTTGAAAATAAAAAATAAGTACCCTTTACCTCGAATTGACAAACTTTTTGACCAAGTAAAAGGGGCAACCGTATTTTCAGAAATAGATTTATGATCGGGATACCACCAGATCAGGATCAAGGAGGAGGATATAGCCAAAACCACCTTTAGGACTCACTGTGGACATTACGAGTTCGTGTTATTACCCTTTGGGTTAACCAAAGCCCCCGCAACCTTTATGTGTTTAATAAACAACATATTTCATCAGTACTTAGACAAATTCGTGTTAATTTTTATCGATGATATACTGATATATTCCCGAAATATTGAGGAACACAAGGAGCACCTCAAGCTGGTCTTGCAAACTCTCCGGGAAGATCAATTGTATGCCAAATATAGCAAGTGTGATTTCTTCAAGGAACAAATTTAGTACTTAGGAAATATTTTTACTAAGGAAGGAATCGTGGTGGATCCCGAGAAGATAAGGACAATAATGGAATGGCAAGTACCGAAGGACGTAGTGGATATAAGATCCTTCATGGGGTTAGCTGGTTACTATAGACGGTTTGTGGAAGGATTTTCAAGAGTGGCCTATCCTATCACCTCCCTGCAGAAGAAGGGGAAAACCTTTAAATGGACCACAGAATGCCAAAGAAGTTTTGAGCAGCTCAAGCATCTGCTCACCACAGCGCCAATATTAAGCATAGCAGATCCGAGTAAGGACTATGTGGTGTGCACAGATGCGAGTAAGGAAGGGGTATGAGGAGTATTAATGCAGGAAGTTAAGGTAATCGCTTAGGAATCTAGGAAACTAAAGGATTATGAGCAGAAATATTCCGCTTACGATTTGGAGTTGACAGTTGTAATTCACGCTTTAAAAATGTGGTGTCACTATCTGATGGGTAAAATGTTTCTGTTGATGATGGACCATCACAGCTTGACTAGCTATTTCAACCAACCCACCTTAAATGCTAGGCAGGCACAATAGGTAGATTTCTTAAGTGGATTTGATTTCGAGATTAAACATCTGAAAGGAAAAGAGAACCAGGTAGTGGACGCTTTGATTCGAAAGGTACATTGCCTCTACGAAATTTCTTACAGTGAGGGATGGACTACTTTCACTGAGTTCATTAAAAAAGCAGCAGAACAAGATCAGAATTATCAGCAAATACGACAACAAGTCCTAAACCCAACTAGCCAAGATACCAACAAGGATATGCATACATGGAGCTGTCAGTACCTTCCATGTTTTAGAGAAACGAGAGCAGCATTGATACAACCTCACATTGGGAACACGCCTCATCCTAATACTAATATCTAGATGTCACTAACACCCAGGATTACCCCACCTCATGACACCAACCAGGTGTCATCGTCTCATGCTATGGACAATATTGCACCCACACCATTTATAGTGTTAGCACTAGTTCTTTGTGCAATATTTGCACCAGTAACTCTCATAGTTTTAAGACATGTCATATGTTGCAAACCTTTACACATCTTACCGTTCAGCATCAACCTCATCGCGAGGAAGATAATTTTTCCCCTCAGACACCACCCAAGTTGAAATAACTTTATCCCACTCATTATAAACTTGCCATTATGGAAATTCTATCACCACCTAATGTTGATGACACACAAAATCACATATGATTCATTTCCTTGTCCATAGGAACCATGAGTCATGTTTTCTGCTCATCAATTTTTAGTGTCGAGACCACTAAACCCACCACATCGGTGGTAATATCATCAATGGTGTAGACCCATCCCATCTGCACATTATCAACCTTGCTAGGCTCTACAGCATCAACCACTGAATCATATTCTTGCTTGTTGACTAGCACAACTAGGCCTAAACTTCACCATCATGGCCTCATGCAACCCAATTCAACATTAGATAATATTTTCCACTCAGACGCAGATATTCTAAAGGCCGTGACGGAACTCGAATGTTCATGGGACACTACGCAACATTCATTCTTTCTACCTAAAAAAGCATTTGTGCCTATTAACGCACCAAGACACTATATTTTCGCCATAGAATCAAAATATTTCCTACCTCCATGACAGGTAGATTGGTTTAAGAATCCCATCCTAACACCAGATGCATTCAATGAAGGGAACATGGCAAATGTCTCACCTGCCATTCAGGTCGATATTTCAAACAAACCTGGCATAGTCGAAGAAATCTTGTTGGGGCCAGCATGCTCTCAAGAGGAGGTGGCCTCATACACAGCCATGTTTCAAGAATATAAGGCCATCTTTGCATGGTCTTACTCGGAAATTCCAAGCATCAGTCCCACCATCATGGAGCACCATCATGACACTTGGCCTGACACTGATCCCATTAGGCAAAAGCATCATCAACTCCACCCTTTTAGAGAACCCTTCAGATGCACCTTCTTATGTTTTCGTTACATCTTGCTTTCCGATTCACATATTGTTATGCATAGATGTTTTCACTTGGGGTATTGGCTTTTGAAGTTGCAAGTTATCATATGCTTCTCAACAAACTCATTCCCCTAGTGTCAATTAATAGTTAAGGTATCACTCTTCACTCAACATGATAGGCTTCCTACAAAGCTTTTCATATCCTGACATCATTTCTCCAAAATGCACCATAGTGTCCGTCATCTCGACCACGTTTACAACCACCTCCCCCTACATGTGGTAAAATGCCAATGACCAATCGATAGATCCTCCCCACTCATGGATGACCTCATGTTACAGACCCCCGCATTCTATTTGTGATACATGGTCATCTACTCCAGCCTGGGATCCATCTCACTTACATGCCTTGACGATTAGCCTCATTCCTCTCTTCTTTGCTTACTCCTAACCAACCCTACTCTAAATCCACCTTATTCATTTGCGATGGATAAAGACGAATGTTCTCTTATATTCTACATTGGGCCTGTCATCCCTCCATATAGCATAAGCTCATTTGCTTCACTTCATCTGCCTCATCAACCTAGAACCAGGACCAACCAATGGGGCCACCGCTCTCTACATAATACACTTTACCTCCATCATCATGCAAGTCATTATTTTCATGGGGAACCCATCTCTGTATATGTACATCCCAAACCACCTTTACATTCTTTGGCAAGTGTACAATTTTTTTGTTTAGAAAAATGGTCCCCACCCATAATTTCATTCCTTATACCCAGCAGTAGTCCCTAGTTTCCCTTGGTTGGTGCTCGCACATAATCCGAATTCATTAACCCTCTTCACGCCTGTCAGAATATACTCACACATACCGTGGATTTCCTACCGACTCCAAGGCCACTCTTCTCAAAAGAATTATTTTGACTATTTCCACTCGCATTATAGCTCCGACCTCGAGCAAGTTGTCAATGTCCATTCATATCATGAGCTTTCATTATCATGTCGTGTTGACGCACCTTATTACGATTTGTTTCACTGCACATCTTGATTTCTCGAATCATCATTTCAAGTAGTTGATGCCTCTTTCCCATCAACTTCAAAAGATATCTTCCAGTATCGAGGCAGTACCTTGGGTGCTTCCCCCCTTCAGGGACATCCTTGGGTGGCACAATGGGAATCACTATTTCCCATTGATGTTATCAGTCCCCCTGACATTCGACACCAACATATGTTGTCATTTTGAGGTGGTATCATACTTCATGACCGTTGCAATTCTCTCATTTAGTCAAAGAAACACGCATCGCGTAGCACCTCACTCAGCAGTTCTTACATCTTGATGCGTGGGAGGTACCCATAATCGAAGACCCATGCATCCACAAGAGCCTCATTCAATCAATGCTTCACCTTGTCTTATGCATGAAGGCACCTATTTTAGTCTATTTTTCATAGAAGTGTCCCTACGGGCGTCAGCAGTTACCATCATCAACTATCATCATGTTAGCCACTCCAACACTAACTTGACAAACATACTTCCTGTTTGATTGTAACAAATAGTCATTATTCATCAGAATGAGCTTGGGACATGCCCACCTCGCATAAGCACCTTTTTTTTCAAAACATGGTTATATTTTATCCTAAGTTAAGGTTTTTCCCTACTCATCTCAGCAACAAGTTATTCTCTCTATCAAGAAGTTGATCAGGCTCTCAATCAGGAAAGGAAACGTGATTTATTTTGGCTATACATTTTCTCCTAACCTCATACATCAGGGGGAAACTATTAATGCCAGAAAATCATACACATATTTGTACAATCCCAAAGATGCCCAAAGTCATCTAGCAGAACATACAATTGATGATTTTCCACTTGAAGACATTATGAAGTTCAAAAAAAAATAAAAAAAATCCTAAGGTTTTATATATAAAATTGGACTGTGTGGCTTATCCTCAATAATAATTTACAATTGCGTGGCATTTCCTTCAAAATCTGCGCAGTCAAAGAGATGGCCAACTCAGCAAATTCAGGACCACTTCCCACACTTGAAGGATGATCCCCTTACAGGTTTCAGGAAAAGAAAATCAAATTCGAGTCACCCTGAATATATGCATCCCTCGAAGGAATCCTCTTATCCTACTCATAAGTCATTTTCATTCATGAACCAAGAGAGGGAAGATAGATTCAAAACATTCTATATAGACAGGCCATGGGAGGACCAAAGAGAAGACAATGTTATGCTAGAAAAAATGCCATCAGAGAAATCCTTCATTTCATTGTTGAAGTAGAAGAAGTAGAGCACTATTGTGTTGGTAGAATTCCTTCTTAGCAATCCATCACTCTAGTGTGGAGAGGATTTCACCATTGAGAGAGCCTTGATACTTCTTTGATAGAGAGGAGAATCTTGTAAAGAGAGTGAGGAAAAGAACCTCCTTGCTGAGGATTTTTTAGCACCATAGCTCAAAGAATTATCTTCAAGTGTTCAGTATTCTTCTATTTATTCATATTCTACCATGAGAAATCAATAAAGGGAGCCATTTTCCATAATTGTGTTGACTTGTTTGCTTCATTAAGCATTGTTTGTGTGTTTATCTCTTTGTTTTAGTTTATGTTTGTATATATATTTATTTCTTAACCATTTGCAATGCTTTGTTTCTTCATGCTTGTCCACTGAAAACAACCAAATTTCTTGTATTTCTTTGCAGGGAACAACCAACTGCTAAGAAGTTGTCTTTTGGTACCCCATTGCTACAAAAACACTACTACAATGATAAGGTTTTTCTTGTAGATAATAATCTCTTGGACTCGTTTCATTTTCCATCACTCAAGAGGGAAGTCTACACATAATTTATCACCAAATATGATAAAATCCAGTCAAAGAAAGTTAGAGAAGACTTTAGAGGACTACAGAGGTTGGCGTTGTTGAATCTACAGGGTCTTCTAGTGTTCGGCACTGCAGGAGCAGTGATGCAATGCAAAAAATTCCTCGTCAGAAAGATGCATGGAGGGTCTCTAGGGATCGACAAGGAATACCTAATCCATGCCATTGATATTCACATACTCATAGGGTTTTCTGTTGCCAGAGTCGCAGTATCAACTGCATTTCATAATACTTCCACAGAGGGGAAGAATACAGGCGATGATAATTACTATGACAAGTGTGTACCCAACGTGGAGGTAAGGTGCCCTAATAGAACCAATTAACAAGCTTAACATCAAATTCGTTTGTTATATTATTGTTGGAAAGATCATGCAGCACTTATCAAGAGGTGAATGCACATTAGATACTATCCCAGTCGCGGAAGCTTGTGTGCAAGGGGCACAGTTAAATTGGTGTAGTTTTCTTCTAAATGAATTCTTTGGAACTTTTGAAGATGTCTATAAAATGGGCACTCATTTTATATATGGATGTCTTGATTTCACCTTCGCTATGTGGAAATGGTGCCCACCAGATAGGAGAGAGATGGTGATGGTTGTTGAAGACCAGCCCCTTGCACTCAAGTATGTACCATGATGGACCTCTGGGGACCCCAGCAGTAAGGAAATCAATGAGGCCTCTTTCGCAGGATGGTACAGGGAAATTTTGGATTTCACCAAGGCCAGAACAAGAATCCCACTATCTCTCCTTGATGAATACTCACAGGATATATGGTTTGATGTAATTCATGGCAGCACCTGGGTGCGGCCTATGTGCGTCAACCCCGACACATTTTAGATGTGGGCCCAAGAGTTTGTGTTATTAGAGGAAGCCTTCCATACTAAAGTCTCTTCCTAGCCTAGGATTGTTGGCGAAGTTTGGGATGGGAAGTGTATATACTTATTCAGAGGAATGGTGCCTCAGACACTACCTAGCCTAAACCCCTTCCTCCTCAAAGAAGCAACTGCCTGAAGAAACATTGAATCCAGTCATCAAGAAGCTTGAGATACAAATGTAGTCCTTACATAACACTCTGGAGAATCTCATGGCATTAGTAAGTCCTTTTCCTACCTTTTTTAAATTTCTCAGTTCAAGTTCACTTGTTTCTTTGACATGTAGCACTGTTATTGCTTCAATTCCTTTAGTGGTCCCTCACTCTCATACCGAACCCACAATTACGAATACGCGGCCTCCTAAGACCAAACCACCATCAGTCCCCAAGAAAAAGACTACAACCACCTCTACCCAAGTTGTTGATCTTACCGATGCAGAACCCCACTCTCACACCAACACGCCCATCATTGAAGAGCATCCACCTTCCACTTTTGTCATATCCCTAAGGTCATGTAATCCCTCACCTCGAATAGCCTCCACCTCTACCACCAACTCAAACACATTTCCATCTGGGACTGTTGTGGAGGTAAATCCCCTCTCCGGACAAAAGCGATCCCTACTAGCCCAAATTGGGTCTAGCAACAATAAAACAACGCTACCACGCAAGTTCCTAATTGTAAATTAAAGACCAATGATGAGGGCCTACCTGGATTCCAACGCTAATACTTGTAGAAGAGTCGACGCTCCCGTTCCTTTGCTCCGGCCAGTCACGATCCCCATGATCTCCATGAATGGACACCTGCACATGCAAAGAACGACACAAATACAAGCATAAAATCCAATAGATGCAACTATATATTAGTCAGAAAGGATATAACTCATCATAATTACAAAGACAATAAGAGTGGAACCATAATGATAGTCATCTATTATTGATAAACAAAGAAGAATACAACCATAGTTCTGATGTCAAATCCTCCTTTGGCCAGGTGATCAGCAGCACATGTCTTGCAAATATTGTTGGGAATGGGGAACAAGCCTCTCTATCCTTGGTTATTTGGACAAGAATCTCCTTACTTTAGATTTAGCCTTATGGGAATGAAGAAGGCTTCTTGCAGCATGAACTTGACAATTCTCAATCTTTGGAATTCTGGAACTTTGGAACTAGCTTGTCAAAGGCAAAAGGACAAGCTTTTATAGATAGAGGAGAAGGAGTTAGGATCATCCACAATATTCATGGGATTGGCTTTATCACTAAGAAGCTTCCATGAGAGGTGGAAAACTACTTCCCTTCTATGGACATTCGAAGCCAAACCAAACCAACTCAAGATAGATTCAGTTCAGGAGTGGGTTAAGAAGAACCTTCAGATGTTGGTTTATTAAAAACACTACCCATTTTGGCTGGAGCGAGTGCGACTCTGAGACAGAGCGCCAGCTGGTGTGCCCTCTTTGGAGGATTTCCCCCATTGGCATGAGTGATACACAGTGAAACCGCACCAATGGAAAAAGGACTATTTTTATGGGTTTTTTGCAGAAGATGTCTTCAGGGCATATGAAGTTCATACTCAGGAGAATACAATGCAAGTGTTTCCAGGTCATGTCACTTCTCACAAGTCCCGGAATGAGTCCTCCAAGGTGTGGGAGAAGGGGTAATAGGGACGGTGACAAATTGTTGTGTAATAGATGCCCCCTAAAGCATGAGACCCGAGAGAGAGAGAGGGGTGAAATGCTTTACAAGAACATGGCCAACCGAAAACACTGCCACCAGAAAACCTACATGGAGAAGTACAACTGATATCTCAAGTACATGATGTATGTGGTATGGGCGCAGCCATCCATAACAGAGTACATAAAAATATAGATCCAAGGTATGGATGTAATCATCCAATGAGGATCGATAAACAGACTCAGGCATGGTCGCAGCCATCCAGTGAAGGAGTCATGTAATGATCATAATAATCCACAAAATCACAACCTGGATCCCAACAGACAAAATCCAGGGTCTTGCACTCCATCTCGACCCGAACAAGGTACAAGTTCAAGCATGCGAACATGGGAGTCAAAGTCGAACATGTAGGAACATCATTTGATTACCAGTCAATGATGAAAACAAGGTACAAGTTCCCAACAGACAAAATCCAGGGTCTTGCGCTCCATCTCGACCCGAACAAGGTACAAGTTCAAGCATGCGAACATGGGAGTCGAAGTCGAACATGTAGGAACATCGTCTGATTACCAGACGCGAGAGGGACCACCAATAATGACAATGGTCCTCAAGGTACTATAGGTACAAACTACAGCGTGCGAATCAGTGCGTTGGTGTCGAACACCCGTAGAATCATTCGATCAGAGGCCAATGATGAAAACCTCGTGTCAAACACGAAGAACCTGCCATTGAGGCATGCAGGCTCCAAGGCACCTAAAGGGAGTCTCTAGGTCAACTTCCTGGATAATGAGTTGAAGTCGATAGGAAGCGACCTTGATCGAAGGTGGGCCATAGTGTTTCCCACATCATCAACACGAGACAGAGGAGGATAATATGTTTTGTGAATCAGGATTATGTGAGGTATCAGAGGGAGGTTGAGTATTCCGCAGAGGTCAACTTCTCTTGACATATCGGTGGCACGATAGTGGGCTTGGCAGTATTTGACATCAAATGATCAAAAGTCACGGTGACAAGGCAATGAGCACATGAGAGGTCAAACAGGATCACCCAAACCCACGGAAGCAAGTGAAAAATGAGATGAGATGTCCCCACCTAGACACGAATGCAGACAAGTGCCATGTTCAAGAGCGACATACTGTCGATACGACAATGATTCTGGTTCCATTTTCCCCACCATTTCTGGCGAGTACCCTGGTTATTTTTTATGACAAGCTTGACGGGGATAGCATATGCTTGTGAGACGTCATTTCGACAGAATCCAATGTCATCAATTTTTAATGAGTCTGACAAAGGAAAAACTCGGCGTCTTTTCATGTTTAGAGAGTTTGAAAAGACAGCGGAAAAGGAAACTCCAGGGGTGTCCTTTTTCGTAAAGTTATGTCTCTCGATCCCAAAAAAGTATAAAACAATGCTCGAAAGAACCGCCAGATCATTACAATCGAGGAGTGCTTTTCATGATTAGTGATTTCGACCTGAAAAAGTGAAAAAATGATTGAAACCACGTCGCTTCATAACCGTTAAAGAACTTGAAATGACAAGGGTTTGACGATCTTTTTGTTGTTACACAGTCAGAAAAGAGTTTAAAGACGACCGCCTCTCATTTACGTTTAACGAGTCGAGAGGAATAACTCAGCATTCTTTTCACGTTTAGAGAGTCAGAAAAGAGCAGAAAGATGACTCCAAAATGACTTTTCCTTGTATTTACCGAGTCTGAAAAAGTATAAAATACAACTCGTTTCATCGCCTAAGTCGCACGAAAACCTATCATTACACAAAAACAAGTGTAAAATCCATTTTCGACAGGAATATATATTAAAATATTCATAAAAATGACTTTTGAAACCTATTTAGGGTTAAAAAAGCTATAAACATGTGAAAATGGTAAAAACAAAAATTACTTTTTACTTTTACCTCATTGGAGAGTGACAGTAGTGCTTTTGGTGTGCGATCTTTGGGTGACGATTGCGACAAATCCGTGCAACCATTTGGAGCGCCGCCAGTTCCACGTAAGAAGCCTCCTCTCCTACTCCATTTTAGTCCATTTTTCTTTTGTTTTAGCCTGCTTTATCGACCCCTATGGAGGGATTTTGAAAAAATAGGGTTGCGCCCATTGGCGCGGGTATCGGGCACAGACCCACGCCAATGGGTCCTTTTTCTCCAAAGGCTCGCACCCATGGGTGCGACTGTTTTAAAAAAGGTCACGCCAACGGCCGAGCGAACCAATTTTTCAAAATTTGAAATTTTTTCATTGCATTTCTTAATTTACCAAGGGTCTGATAATTATTTTTTTAACCTTGTGGTTGCAGGGAAACAAGCAAAATGGTGCTCCAATGGAAGGAAAGGGAGCATGACAGGGTAGACGAAATGGCCATAGCAGATGAAGACTGCATAGAAGCCCTTAGAAATTGCGGGCTAAAGAAATACTTCCTCACGTCTTACCTGTGAGCTCAGCCAGAGCTCTTACAATACTTAATCAACCTTTGGGACGAACGTGATCAATTGTTTCGTATACGAGACTAAGTGTTGGAACTGGACGTATCTGACGTCTATTTCATCACAGGACTGTCGCACAGAGGGCCGGTGCCCCTATTGACAGGCAGCAGGCCATCCGATGAGAAAATGGAGGAGGTGATGGCTCGAGTGTGCCCAGGGGCAAAATTTGGATCCGGCAGTTCAAAAGTGGATATCTCCATTATACAGGATTTAACACTCAAAGCAGTGTTATTCACAATCACACAGGCTGCGGGGGCACAAGCACCCCACGAAGCAACAAAGAACCAACTAATACTGACTACAGAGTGTCTAAATCCGACTATCTTCAATTGGGCGGCAGCGATGACGACCAACACGAAGAGGCAGCTTACAAAAGGTAAGCATGGCAAACTGCAGCAGTTTGGGTATGGTTCCATTTTGGTGACGTTCATTTTCGAACGGGTACCAATCATTCAGGGCCAAGGGGCCTTTGTACCTGATCCGGTGCCTCGAGATCCAAGGATGGCTCGTTTGGCGACACTTATGCCTAAAGGGGGGGGAGGCCAGCAAATGTCATGGAGGCCAAAGTTTTTTGGGTGGCTTCGCCGCTAACTGATCGTGGTCAAGGATTGGCCGTATGCAGGAGCAGACTTCACCGGCGACCCTGATCTCCCACTGCCAGAGGGAGAGGATTGGGATGAGGAGATAGGTATGACCTCTTTTTGATTTTGTGTTTTATGATTTTTTTTGTTGATACATGCTTGTTCTAATAACAATTATATGCATATGCAGATGTTGGCCTAGAGTGAACAGCCGGCATGTCTCCTATTGCGAGGAGAAACCAACCTGTAGCAGATCCTCAGGAGGAGGGTGCTGAGGGGGGAGAACTCATCCAGAACCTTGAGGGTATCGCTCGAGGAATTCCGGATTATGCTCAGCGGATGTCCCGTTAGCATACCAGAGGCACACGATGGGGGTGTCGAGTCGCATCCATCGACTCTTGAGACCAAAGAAAATTTTAAGAACCCCTCCTAAATTTATAAGTATAATAAATGGGCGAATCTCCATGGTATATAGGAAAAATGGAAGGCGATTTTATCAATAATATAATATGTATATATAAGTTTTTGGCGAATCTCTCACCAGACATGGCGAATATTTTACTCAATTATAAAATCTTGTAAGATCTTGGTATTGCCATGGGTTATCATAAACTTGGAGCTTAAAAATTACTATTAGTAATTTAAAAATTAATAAAATTAATAGTTGATTTTTATTTTATTTTTTATTTTAACCAACCTAAAATGTTTAACATGCATTAAATTACAACATCCATTTTTAGTCTTATCCACCAAGCCCCGAGAGGATCTATGTTGGTTTAATTCCCCCATTTAAATAGGCTACATTCTAGGTGAATACCATGGGTCAATACCATGTGCCATTTTTATTTTTATCAATACTAATATTAGGGTTAATAATGCCTTTTTTGCATGGTATTAACAACAATCTATGGTATTTGTCCCATAGTATTTTTCCCATAGGTTTTTTGCATGGTATTAACAACAATCTATGGTATTTGTCCCGTAGTATTTTGCCCATAGGTTTCACCTAAATATAACACATTTTTTGAGTGTTCGTAAATATAAGGTGACTTATGGAGTAAATATAAAAAAATGTTTTATTTGTTTACCATACCTCTCATTGATTTTATTTTTATTAATTTACCATACCTATTTTACAAATATGGTATTTTCCCCATGGGATTCACTTAAATAAAACTTTTTTCCCTTCATAAATAGAAGGAGGGTTATGGACTAAATATAAAAAGAGGTTTTATTTATTTACCATACGTCTAGTTTATTTATATTTTTATTTATTTACCATACCTTTTATTTATATTTTTATTTATTTACCATACCTTTTAAGTAAGTATAAAAGGACGTTTTATTTATTTACCATACCTCCACTTTACTTATATTTTTATTTGTTTACGCCCTTGTATGTATATAAGGTGACTTATGGAGTAAAGATAAAAAATGTTTTATTGATTTACCATACTTCTCATTTATTTATATTTCTATTAATTTACCATACCTATTTTATAAATATGGTATTTGGCCCATAGGATTCACTTAAATAAAACCTATTCTTCAAAATGGGCGAATGGATTCACTTAAATAAAACCTATCCTTGAAAATGGGCGAATGGAACGTTGTAACTCCTAATTTCAAGGGCTAAATTTACCTTTTTTACCCTCTCCCTTAAAATAAGGTTGGCTATTTTAGGTGATTTGTAAAAATGTAGTATGATACAAAATATTCGTCCACTAAAAATTTAAAACCCCTTAATTTCGCCAAAGGGCAAACATTCGCCCCTAAAATAATCTATGCTTGAGACACCTAGTGCGGGCAGTAACATGCTACCATGAGCACCATAGGGATTATATATCTAGGCTTTATTTCCATGCATATTTTTTGAGAGACATGTTGTCTCCGGATGTATCAAGACAAACATGTATTATTTTTTGATGATGCACGCTGTGCAAATATTCTTTATGGTTTATTGTGTTTTATGTTTCTTATGTTATCTTAAATTACATGTTATGCAAATTTCTGTCCAATACATAATTAGCTAATGCATCTGTTAACGTATTAAATCGTCTTGGAATATGTTGATATGTAATGAAATCAAAATCCATTTCTAACAACTTAACACGTAAATATAACCTTAAAATCTAATGGTCTCTGATGGAATATCGCCCATTGAGTTGTTGGATGACAAGCTGAGAGTCCAAGTTCACAACCAATGTTCGAATACCGAGATCAATCGCCTCGGCTAGTAACTCAATCACAACACTATACTCAGCAACATTGTTTGTTGTACAACTTAGACAAACCCCTTGAAGGTCTACTAACTCACCATGAGGATCGTAGATCACCCATGCGTCTTAGTGCTAGGTCTCTCGATATGGAGTGAACCAGAACTGGACGAAGGAGCGCTTGGGGGGACCTCAGGCTCTTTCCCGGCAGGTGACGAATATTCCTTTTCTCGAGTCGTAATGTGAACGGGAATCATTCCAGCCATGAACACTTGGGAGCCAAGGGGAGAAGAAGGTGAGGATGAGTTAGCCACCATTTAAGTTTGCTGTGAGGGGAAAGGTTCTTTCAGCACCGCAGGAGTCCCAGGAGAGCCTTTCAATAAAAGACTAACTTCGAACTGCCTTGGGCAGTCTTTAGTATAGTGATCCTCGTCACAGATAAGACAAGGATACTTCGGTTTATGTTTGGCTCCTTCCTCAGGTGGAGGTTTAGGGGAGTCCTGCTTGGGTTGATCATATTTATTTTTTTCTTTCCCCTTCTTCTTTCCTTTCGAGGCTTTATCTGCCGTGGTGGACTGGGCGGTGTTGACCTCGGAAGTATTTCCAGAATTAGACACACCCTGAGAGTATTTTCGTTCAAAGCACTCGATTTTTGCTTCCCAGGGTTCACGGAAGATTTCTTCGAAGACGGATTTACAGATCCAATAACATCGTCAACAGATGGCTTTGGTGGGAGCTTTGGATGTTCCGGGTCTCGGGGCATTAGGCAAATAATCATATAGGGTACCTGACTGGGAATAAACCAAGTCGAGGTATTGAGCACGCGCAATAGCCTGCTCTTCGGTTACACAAGCTCCCATAGCAATGTCTCGCGCGATCGCTGGGACAAAGGAGGTTGTAAACCAATCGGTCAGGAGCTGATCAGGAATCCAGAACTTGATCAAACGACGACGCCATCTCCATTCATGTATATGATCGGATATGTGTGTGGCCATGTCCTATTTAAGAGACGTGAGGAGATGCGTTCCTGTCTCATACCAAATGGGCAACTGAAAATGAGTTAGAAATGCCATTGCCAACGAGTTAAAATCTTGAAAGGATCCGCGAGTCAGCTCAATATACCACTTAGCAGCAGAGCCAATGAGAGTCCTTTGAAAAAGGCAAAGCCGGATTGAATCATCAAGCCATGAATTTGACGAACACCAAACGTGATAGGTCATAACGTGGGCTTGAGGGTCTTCTCCATCTTTGCCATCGAATTTGGGACAATCACCGGGAATCTTGGTTGGAACTGGTGGCCAGAATGGATTATGAAGAATAGGATCATTAATCAATTTGGACACATCTAGCAGTTCCAATGTTTCTAAGAAGGGTAACTGAGGATTGAAGGACATCTGTGGCCGTGGATAAGAGGTAGCACCAGAGTTCCAACCAGTTGCTGGTTTCCCCCATTGATTTTTTCCGGACGGACCTGGCCCATATGGGTTCTATCCATAGGGATTCTTTCCATAGGGGTTATAGCCATAACCGGACGGCTGACGCTGGATTTCCCCCCTAGCACCCCATTGATTACCAATTTGGCCTGCAGGAGCAACATACTGTTGCTGGTAATTCTAATAAGGAGTAACCTGCATTTGTTGATAATTTTGGTAAGGGGCAAACTGAGCTTGCCCCTGGGATTGCTGGTAACCATAAGGTTGCTGGGCTCCATACTGAGCCTGGGGACCAGGCTGCGCTTGATAAGAAGGTTGAGATTGAAACCCACCTTGCATCTGAAGACCAGTTTGGGTCTGGGGCCCAGCCTGGGGCTGAAAAACCGGGTTGAGCTTGAGAAGCAATAACCATTTGCATGCCCGGTTGAGCAAGCGCAGAAAGATGTCCTTGAGAGGATGGAGATTGGGCCACCTGGTCGGAAGGTTGCCTTGGTTGAGTTTGGGATTGACCTACTTGCCCAGAAGGTTGAGCTTGCTGGGTGTTGGGTTGTCCTTGTACAACCGAGAGTTGTCCTTGCAGAACAGATGGTTGAGCGGACTAGACGGTTGATTGACCTTGAGGTTGACCAACTTGTCAAGATGGTTGACCAGACTGGGTAGTGGGTTGGCCTTGTTGTACGTAAGGCTGACCACCCTGCCCAGAAGGGTACCCTTGCTGGATCCCAGGTTGTCCTTGTTGCATATAAGGTTGTCCTAGATTCCCATAGGGTTGACCGGAAGGGTATCCCTGCTGGACTCCAGGTTGTCCTTGTTGCATATAAGGTTGTCCTGGATTTCCAGAGGGTTACCCAAGATAAGTAAAAGATGGACCACCATAGGCCGAAGGTTGTCCCTGAAAGGGTTGTCCTTGTGGGCCTCCAGACTGCCCTGGATAAGATTGCCCGTAATATTGTTGCCCATAAGAAAGTTGCGTGTAAGACAACTGACCTTGATAAGATGGTTCTTGATAAGACGGTCCTTGATAAGATGGTCCTTGATCCAAAAGGGGCGATTGGCCACCACCATAACGAGTGGTACCCCAAGCAACACTTAACGGGACTAAGACCTCAACCACAGGCTGAGATGGCAAGGATCCAATATAAATATGATGCCCTACGGGGTCATAATAATGGTTTGGACCTTGCACGCCCAAATTCTGGATGGCTTGCAAAGACTGATTGTATGCCTCCCCTGCTGGAATGGAACCAGAAGAAGGTGGGGCACTAAGTGTAGGATTGACAACTCCAGTTGTAGGTACCGACTGACCACTATTTACTGAACCGTGGGACAGACCAGAAACAGTAGTTACAATCAAGGATGTCGTAACGACACTAACAACAAGTGTTGAAGATGCTACACAAACAGTCGGAATAGTCGGGACTCAAGTGACAATTGTATTATGAATTTGAGGAATAAAAGATCCCGTAGTGGGAGTGATGTTGTGATCCCACATGGTACCCAAGGAGGGGTTCCTAGAACCCATAACATCCCTCAAAGCCCTATAGCGTAAGGGCAACGTGACACCGAGAGGGGTGACACTGAAGGGTGGGGTTACGGCCGAGATAGGAGTTTTGACACTCGTGACAACGGGTGTCTCACTCGCGATAGGAGATGTGTCATCCATATTAGAGGAAGACATTGGGGCCAATACACCAGTAGGAGTAAAAGGAGTATCCTCTTCAGAAGGCTCCCAAACAGGGTTCCAATGTAGATCATCAAAATTGTATTCTGGAGCGCGAGAGTTCACTGGTTGGACACTTGGAATAACAGGGAAAGTGCCACTACCAACCGGTGTATCAGGAGCAGCAGAAGAAGGAGATCCTTGGTCACTAGGGACGGGAGCAGGATCGATGGTTCCGCCAGGATGATTCGATTCAAAAAATCCTAGACAAACTAACGAGAAAGGACCCTACTCAAACTAACGCAAACAAGATCTAACAAGGTAAGCGTGAACGTGGCCGAATAAATTTTAAGACACAAGGACATAACTAGACCTTTTCATCTTTAAAGAGTCAAGAAAAGGACAAAAAGATGACTCTAGTCGCCTTCGAATGTTTAGTGAGCCCGAAGTGAAAAATGCTCAGGTGAGCCTTTTCTTTTAGGGAGTCCGAAAAGGATCAAAAAGTGACTACTCTGGAGAACTAGGCAAAAGGTTTACCAGACAATCCGTAAAACTGCATATACACCTTGGCAATCGTATGAAAACCAAGGACTTTCCGTACGGTAGTCAATCTTCCTGAATGTTGTGTTCGGTGCGTTACGGGTTGTAAGGCGGCAGACACGGTTTCCTATGGATAAAGGATGATAACCTAGTGGGGTCTCCCCATATACTTGATGATACGTGGGAGCACAAGTCCGTACTAGACCACAATTGAGTCACAAAAGGAGGAATCACCGAACCTTGAGTGGAAACAAAAGTGACTAGGTTTAACGACGCCGGAGCATGTCTCTAGCCTAGACCTCTAAAAAGTGTGCATTATGTTCCAATGCATTTTTAGATTCATTCAGTTCATTTTAAAGTTGATCTTGTATTAGGTTTTAGTTTTCAGGCCTTACCATATGTAATGTCTCAAAATTCCCTAGATGCAAACTATATGCCAAAATATGTCATTTCATTCGATGAATGCTAGTTACGAGAGGGTTTGAGAGCTTTCACGCAAACGAAATGATCATAAAACAACAAAGAACCTCTCTATGCAGCTAATGGAAATTAATAAACTTTTCTTCAATATCATAAATTACTGATCACAATGAAAAGCTCTAATTCTCATTAACTAATGCAAAGCAAAAGAGATCTTTTCTTTTATGTTGATGGCAAAATGCACTAAACAAACTTTGAGAAATGATGACAAATAAATTCTACTCAATACAAGCACATTCAGATCCCTAAATCACAAAGCAAACCTCCAAAGAACGAGAAAAGTCCCAAAGACACCAATGAGCCGTGTAATCTAGGCTCAAAGCAAAACAAAGCGGAATTCAAGTGAAAACGAAGCAAGTCACCCAAATAACGCAATAAAACGATTTACAACCACCAAACAAGTGCAAGGGAGTAATCAAAGAGTCGACTGGACCAATAGAAGATCAAAAACACCTGAGGAAGGCTCGACACACAAAGCCACTAGATGCCCTAGGGATAGAAATGTGAAATCGATGGAAAAAAGAAAACACCTAAAGGGTAAAGATCAAAGCCAGTCAAAGAACACTCCAACACACTCAAGTAGTCGAAAAAAGGGTACCAGAACAAAAACCAAGCTCAGGAGGCTCAGAACCAAGCAAACTTCAAAAGTTCCCAGGCCTTGCGCGACTGTCAGGCTGCAACTAGCACCTTTCAGGGATTGGCGCAGGTTGTCAATGAGCAACAAGCGCTAATTGGCGCAACTGTAACGCTATAAAAGCGCGCCAGTCAAGTTTGCTATGGAAAAATAAAAAACAAATGAGCCAAAACTAGGCCAACAGTAACCAGGTACACCAAGGGATGAGAGGATACACAAGAGCTCAACCCAGAAGACTAACCAAGCAGGAAAAGCCAAGAAACAACCAAGAAACAAGGAAATTTCCAAGTCGTTCAGTTCGTAAACCAAACCGGAGATGGACTGAAGTGGCGTTGATCTACTTCGCTAATGCAGAGCAATAACGTTTCAAAGGCTATCTGGCCGTACTTCAGGCTTTGTCTAAAGTTTACAAATCAAACAACAAAACAAAACAAACAACAAGACAAAAAACTAACTCCCCAGCGGAGTCGCCAAATTGTTGTGGAGGTAAATCCCCTCTACGGACCAAGGTGATCCCTACTAGCCCAAAATGGGTCTAGCAACAATCAAACAACGCTACCACGCAAGTTTCTAATTGCAAATAAAAGACCAATGATGAGGGCCTACCTGGATTCCAACGCTAGTACTTGTAGAAGAGTCGACGCTCTCGTTCCTTTGCTCCGGCTGGTCACGATCCCCACGATCTCCGTGAATGGACACTTGCACATGCAAATAACGACACAAACACAAGCATAAAATCCAATAGATGCAACTATATATCAGTCAGAAAGGATATAACTCATCATCATTACAAAAGACAATAAGAGTGGAACGATAATGATAGTCGTCTATTATTGATAAACAAAGAAGAATACAACCATAGTGCTGACGTCAAATCCTCCTTTGGCTTGGTGATCAACAGCACATGTCTTGGAAAGCTTGTTGGGAATGGAACAAGCCTCTCTCTCCTTGGTTATTTGGACAAGAATCTCCTTACTTTATATTTAGCCTTATGGGAATGAAGAAGGCTTCTTGCAACATGAACTTGACAATTCTCAATCTTTGGAATTCTGGAACTTTGGAACTAGCTTGTCAAAGGAAAAAGGACAAGCTTTTATAGATAGAGGAGAAGGATTTAGGATCATCCACAATATTCATGGGATTGGCTTTATCACTAAGAAGCTTCCATGAGAGGTGGAAAATTACTTCCTTTCTATGGAGATTCGAAGCCAAACCAAAACAACTCAAGATAGATTCAGTTCAGGAGTGGGTTAAGAAGAACCTTCGGACGTTGGTTTGTTAAAAACACTACCCATTTTGGCTGGCGCAAGTGCGACTCTGAGACAGAGCACCAACTGGCGCGCCCTCTTTGGAGGATTTCCCCCATTGGCGCGAGTGATACACAGTGAAACCGCGCCAATGGAAAAAGGGTTGTTTTTATGGGTTTTTTCAGAATATGTCTTCAGGGCATATGAAGTTCATACTCAGGGGAATACAATGCAAGTGTTTCCAGGTCATGTCACTTCTCACAGGTCCCGGAATGAGTCCTCCAAGGTGTGGGAGAAGGGGTAACAGGGACGGTGACAAATTGTTGTGTAACATACCCTTTCTTCCATCTTTGAAGCTTGGTCTTCCTTAACATTGCTTCTTTGAACCTTCATTGTTCTTATTTTTAGCATGAGCGGAGAATGCAGTAGGATCATTCATATTTGAAGGCATGTCTTTCTCTATCATCCTTGTTTCTTCTTGAGCACATCTAGTCAACAATTCATAAAAAACTGAATTCTGGTCATTGTTGAGGATAGTTGTGTCGAACACATCCCATTCACGAGGGAGACCTCCAAGGGAAATGAGAGTGAGCTCCCTGTCAGCAATAACTTAGCCAATTGATAGAAGATTATTTTTTATTTCGGTGATCCTCATGAAGTAGGATTGTATATATTCTCCTCTCCCCTTCTTTATGTCCTTTAACATGTTCTTGAGAAACATGACTTGGTTTGCATTGCTAGCTTTAAACATGCTAACCAACTTGTCATACATCTCCTTAGATGTGCCCAAATCGGAGATGTAAGCAACTAAATTCTTATGAATAAAATCCATGATGATATTCTTATCTTTGACTTCACACTTCTTGTACTTTGTCTTAGTGATAGTTGGTGCATTTGAAGGAGGTTCAACAATATTTCCATGCACATAGTCCATAGCATCATGCTCTTCCAAAGTCAAGTCAAGAGACATCTTCCATGCATGATAATCAGACCTATCATTGAGCTTGTCATCAGATTTGAAGTTGTTAGGTCCCCATAATATTAGTGATTACCCCATTACTATTGTAGTTGTATCCCTTATTAATATTGTTGTGCCCCTATTGTCCCCATATTGTTATTATTGTGCCCCATAGAATCCCTCTATTGTTATTTTTGTGGCTTTATATTATTATTGTTAGGTCGGTTGAGTTATATTGTGACTCCTTGGACTCCTATATATAGAAAGGAGGTTTTGTCATTTGTATCATCCAAGAATTGCTCATTTGTGTAATGTAAAGGAGGTTGCCCCCTCGAAGAGGCTGAATTATAAGGCATTCAACTATCTTTTCTATCTTTTTGTGAGCTGGTTTCATAACATTTGGTATCAAAGCTTTAGATTCTAGGGTTTCGCTGCTCCAAATAGGTCATCATGGAATTTTCACTATAAATTTTGTTTTGCAACGTTTCACAAGCTAAGAGAAAAACCCATTTGAGACGAAATTACACTGAACCTCGAGTCCGAATTTCAGAGCTTTTCGCACTATATTGGCGGAGATATGATCTGAGGAAGTTGGTCTTTTTGCAGACTCCTAAATTACATTCCCAACATGTGACCTGGGGAAAATCGTCATAACTTTCTCTTTGAACATCAGATTGAAATTTTGTAAGAAGGTACAAAAAGAGGACGGACTGTAGATTCTTGTATATATTTTTCAGAGCCAAAGGTCGAAACAGTGACTCGTGGCATGTCATACAAGTTCACTTTACTGAATTAGTCTATAATCAGGTCACTGTGGGAGATTTGGCATAACTCTTCCCTAGAGAATCCAATTTCGATCAGATTGGTGGCATTGGAAAGAGGACACAGAGGGCTACCGCAGGTCACAATTTCATAACTGGATGATCTGAAATTACAAAGATACATCAGATTCAATATCATGCTTCTACAAAGTGAAGAAAGGTGTGTAGTTTTTTTTAAATTTTTGCATAAGCTTGGTTTGAAAAATTAATTTGAAGGAATTCAAAGGGCATAGTAAAGCATTATTATCGGTAATTGATGCCCCGAGGAAAGAAAATTAAAACACCTAGTAAGCAATTTGAAAGCTCTAGCATGACTCATGAAGAAGAGGAAGAAATGCAACATGATATATCAAAATTACGAGACCAAGTGCAACAAGTGTCACTTGCACAAAAAGTAACAGAATCTAAGATGGATGGTTTAAAGAAAGATGTAGAAGCTAAGATGGATGGTTTAAAGAAAGGTGTAGAAACTAAGATGGATTGTTTAAAGAAAGGCGTAGAAGCTAAGATGGATGGCATGGAAGCTAAGATGAATGGCATGGATGCTAAAATGGATGGAATGGATGATAAGATGGAAGAATTGAAGATAAATATGAATAAGTTGCTACAAGAAATGGTCACTAATGGTGAAATGGTAGTAAAGGAAACTCGTGATGAGAACAAAAGAAATGCTAATCATGATTCCATAGACTCTAATGTTGGATCAAAGACCCACCATATTCCAAAAATTGATATGAGGATTGATGGCAAGGATCCAGCAACATGGATATTACAGATGGAGCAATTTTTTGATCTCAATAATGTGAAAAACAAACAAAAGGTACGTATTGCAACTTTATATTTGGAACCAAATCAGTTTGTATGGTATCAATGGCTTTGCTCTCATAAACAAATTATCACTTGGGCAATTTTTACGGAAGAAATGACAGCACATTATGAGGATACAAAAAGCAACACTTTTTTTAGCCAATTGATAAGTCTCAAAAAAAGGATTCAATAATGGAGCACATTGAGGAGTTCCAAAAATTGAACATAAGGGTAAAAAATATTCCAGAGGAGCATAGGATTGATGTGTTCATGGGACTTTAAAGGATAATATCCAACATGATGTTCGCCTTTGGGAACATGATTCATTAGAGAAGGCATTCTGGTTAGCAAGAAAAATGGAAAGCAAAATTATGGCAACCAGGAAGCATACGAGTCACAACTATAAATATGGAAGTGTTGTTACCCCCAGCCTTCCACAACCTATAAGGTTGACACCACAAAAATTGGAAGAAAAAAGAGCAAAAGGGCTTTGTTATAGTTGTGATAGCAAATACACTAAAGGTCATAAGTGTATTGGAAAGAAATTATTCTACATAGATTGTGAAGAGGAAGAAGAAAAGGAGCAAGAAAGGTAAAAAGAATAGGATATACTCCAAGAACAAAGCATAGATAAAGAATAAATGAATCCGACCATATCTTGTAATGCATTGGCTGGAATTACCACTCCTCAAACCGTCAAGATAGAAGGACAAATCAAAAAGAAAAAGGTAATAGTGTTGATTGATTTAGGAAGCACCCGCAATTTTATTCATTGTAAGGTAGCAAAAGAATTGAATTGCTTCTTATATCCAACACCAGAGTGTCAAGTGATGGTTGCAAATGGAGGAACGATAAATTTCTCTAGAAGTGCCATAATATCATGCTATCCATGGGAGAATATGTATTGATTAGCCCAATGCTTTCCATTCCAATGGGTGGTGTTGATGTTATACTAAGAGTCCAATGGCTACAATCCTTGGGTACAATAGCTTTTAATTTTCAAGAACTTTTCATGAAATTTTCTACGGAAGGAAAGGAAGTTGAAGTAAGGGGTATTGCAGGGAAACCAGGAAAGATAATCAACTCTAACGGTATGACAAAGCTTATAAAAAAAAACAAAAAGGTGTAATTGCACAATTATGTTCGCTAGATGTTTCCACGTCAGAATCATCTATTTCTCCAAATCTCCAAAAAGTCTTAGACAATCTGTTATCACTCAGGTTTTCTTAGAAGTTGTGTAAGAGGAAAGTATACCTGAGGTAACCACAAACCAACCTTTTAGATGCAGAATCTAGCCTATCTGCATCCAGAGAGGGCTTTCTCTTTATGATTTATCTTTGTTCTTGGAAGGTTTTAGGCTAGTTATAGATTCAAGAGTTTGTTTTGGGAAAATGGTGGAATCCACAAACTAAGGGCAAGATTGAGAGCTTTCAGTCCATTGGGCTATGGAGTCAAAGGATGACTTTACTAGATTTCTATTCTAAGCACAAGATGGTATTACAGGGCAAGGTAGCTAAACAGAGAACAATCCTTAAAATTTAA
>APFE031460513.1:67527-81584 GCA_000404065.3 Pinus taeda | reverse complement strand
AACAAATATTATCCTCTGAAGACAACAAAAGTGGGTCACAAAGATGTTGGGTAATGACTTTGAAATCATCTACAAAAAAGGGAAGCAAAATGTGGTGGCAGATGCACTCTCAAGAAAGGATGAGGATGTGGAAGCATTGTTGTGTGCCATTTCTATTATCCAACCAGATTGGATAAACAAAGCAAGGGAGGAATGGAAGAATGATGAAGAAGTGTGGGCACTTATTCAAAATTACAACAAGATTCCAGTACGTCTGATACATTTAGCTGGAAAAATGATTCGTTATGGTACAAAGATCGCTTATACCTCTGTAAGAATTCCCAGCTAAAACAAAAGATTCTTATGGAATTGCACACTTCTCCCTAGGAGGGCACTCAGGATTTTTAAAAACTTACCACAGGGTTAAGAAGGAATTTTTTTGGGATGGCCTTAAATCAGATATTCAAAAGTTTGTGGCGGAATGTTTGGTTTGTCAACAAAATAAAGTTGAAACAATTAAGACACCGGGTCTATTACAACCTTTATCCATTCCAAGCCAACATTGGGAGGAGGTTTCAATGGATTTTATCACAGGTTTACCCAAGTCAGAAGGAAAGAGTGTCATCATGGTGGTAGTTGACAGACTTACCAAGTATGCACACTTTTGCGCATTATCACATCCATTTAAAGCCAGTACAGTTTCCACGACATTTATGGAAACAATTCAAAAGCTACATGGAAACCCAAAGATTATTGTAAGTGACAGAGATCCCATTTTCACTGGAAATTTTTGGACAGAATTATTTTCTTGTCTTGGTACTTAGTTAGCTCATAGCTCATCTTATCATCCTCAATCTGATGGGAAAACTGAGATAGTAAACAAATTTTTGGAAGCATATCTTCGTTGCTTTGTATCTGATAAACAGACACAATGGGTCAAATGGTTGCCTCTGGATAAATGGTGGTATAACACTTTCTACCGTACAGCAACAAAAATGACCCCATTTATGGCACTTTATGGATATTAGCCACCATCCATCACATCATATTTAAGAGAAAATTCTAAGGTTCAAGCAGTGGAACATCACATCGAACATCAACAACAAGTCTTCCAACTCTTAAAGGATAACCTCGTGTTGGTACATAATAGAATGAAACAACAGGTTGAACAACATCGCAGTGAAAGACATTTTGATGTAGGTGATTGGGTATTTATATGGCTACAACCATATAAACAAATGTCCCTCAAGAAAGCTAAGAAGGATAATAAATTATCACAAAAGTATTATGGTCTGTACAAGGTGTTGCAAAAGGTTGGTACTATGGAATACAAATTGGAGCTTCTTGTAGCTTCTCGAGTGCACCCAGTTTTCCATGTTTCATGTTTAAATAAGGTTATAGGCAACAAGCTCGCAGTTCAAACAATATTGCTAAAACTTGACGAGGAAGGAAAAATTATACTGGAACCAGAAGCAGTCACAGAAACAAGAACTCGACAACTACGAAATCGATCAATTTTGGAGTATCTCATCAAGTGGAAGAACTTATCTGCTGAATATTTCTGCGAGACCACTTAGTGAAGGTGACTTCTTTTCACTAAGCTCCATCATCTTGTTGCATTTTCAACAGATCCCAGATCAATGAAGGTCATCCTAGCATAGGGAGTACGGTAGATACAACGATGTGTCCATCAGTACTATTATGGTCCCTATCCTCATTTCCCTGCTCATTGATCAGATGAGAGGTACTTCCCATGAGTCACAGACTGCATGGGTAGGATACCTCGACAGGAGAACTAATCATCCTATCCATAGCAGATCGAATCATCCTATCCCACAAGAGAGAAAATCATCTTGTCCATAGGAGAGTGAATCATCCTGTCCATAGGAGAGCAAATCATCCTGTTCACAGGAGAGCGAATCATCCTGTCCCACAAGAGAGAGAATCATCTTGTTCCACAAGAGAGCGAATCATCTTGTCCATAGGAAAGCAAATCATCCTATCCTCAATCGCCATGGAGAAAAAATCATCCAGGCCCACAGGAGAACTAATCATCCTATTCATCGCGCACCACCAGGGGAGGGTGAGTCACCCTGTGGTCATATATTGCTCCAGTAAGAACCCCAAGCCCCTAGAGCTCCCAGATCTCAATGTATGCAACATGCAGGACCCTTGTACAAGGGTCTCTTGATGACTCCAAGTCATTCGAGAAAATCACAGATTTGATCTTTCCCCGGGGCTTTGTCAAAATGTATGCGACCTGTACATCAGTCTCAATGCGATGGAGCCTCCTTGCTCATCGACTTACCATATCCCAGATAAGGCAGTATCTGATGTCTATCTGTTGGAGCAATCATCGAATATAGGATTCCTCTATAATCGAATCCCACCTCTGGTTGTCACATAGAATCACAGTGGTATTGATCATGTGTACAATCAGCTCACTTAAGATCTATTGCAACCATGCAGCTTCACACGAGATCATACTCGTAGTTGTGTATTCAATATTGGTGGTGCTTATAGCAACCGACTTCTACTTCCTGCTCATCCATGATATCGAAGTAGAATCCAAAGAGAACCAGCACTGAGAAGTGCTCCAGTGATCCTCCACACTGCCTGCCCATTTAGCATTTGAATAATCATGCAGTTTCATATTTCCGGCAGTGTATCTCAATCCATGAGAGATTGTGCCTTGAATATATCTCAGAAGATTCTTGGCACCAATCCAGTGAGGGTCAACTAGATATGATCTCACCATGCTAATTTCAAAACATATGTTCAGATGGAATTTCGCCAAGAACATCAATAGGAATGAGTTTATGAAACTCAGAGGCATTTCCCAAATCTCGTCCGATATCGCTACCATATAACTTCTGAAAGTTAAGATTCTCGAGATAGTCACAGGCTTGCAGTTTATCATTCCACATCTGGAATCCAACTCCCTCTAAATTCTGCAAATGAGAGGGTCTGCACTTGTCAGAAATAGGTAGTCCTCATAAGGTGCTGGTACGAGAGGTCTATCATCCACAACCTTCGGATGGTTTGGATTGGTTTCACTCCTAGTGAATCTCAACTTCATCAGACAGCTACTCATACTACACTGGGGTGTTTTGTTTCAAGCCATAGAGGGCTTTCTTCCACCTGCATATTTGAGATTCCTGATTATCAATATCAAACCCCTCGAGTTGTTCCACACCTATGGACCTCCTACATGAGGGGAATGGTCCCCTTGTAATATTTTCCTTTGGTACATCTTAGACATGTACTTTCATGCTCTTTTTGAATTCAGGCTTCCCTGTCACCATCTGACTCACAGACCTCCAGTGCTATGTGTCAATGGACATGGTCCCCAGTGGAATCCCTGTAGCTTGATACAACCCTGAACTCAAAAACATCTTTGAAAAATCTATTTTCAAACACGTACCTTTCCATTGATGAGTGCCACCCTGTAACCTTTGACTTCCATTTTTGAAATGGACACTAGGTTCTTCGTGCGATCAGGTACATAAAAGAGATTATGTAAATGAATCGAGTTACCCTCATTTAATTGAGAGGTAACATTCCCTACACCCTTTTTGGGATAGGTGGCATTGGCTCCAAGTATAATCCTTAGAGAATAAACCCATCTATCCGATGAAGTGCCTTAAAGCACTACAATCTATACGCCAGATTCCCAAAGAATCTGAAATACAAGATAACGCTTATTTATCTTATCAGAAACAACATTTGATTCTTCATACCTGGGGTTCCTTGCTTTCTTTGAAGAGTCAACCATTTTCTTGATGACCTGCATTACCTGTCATTCCTTTGATCATTGAAGATGTCCTTGGAATGATTGTTATCTTCATCAAGAGATGTTCCTCTACCATTCAAACACTCCTTTGCATAATGGCCAAACTTATTGCAACCAAGGCATCCACATTTCCTTCCACCCTTAGATCCAAACTTCCTAATGAAGTGATCTTTAGGTAGGCCATTAGAAACTTCCACTACACCATTCTGATAATATCCTCTGCTTCAACTTCGCCCTTGGTGAATTTAGAAGAGATATGTGGAACCCATTGATCCTTCTATCCTATCCCAACTGTGTTTGGTGATTTCTCTTTCACTCTTGCTTAGGCATTTTCTTCACCTCAGCTCTGATACCATGTTAATTTTAGGTATGTTCTATGCTAGAGCAATTTATTTCAATTTTCACAGCTAGCTCAATATCTTTTCCAGATTAGAAATCACATCAGCATTAAAGTAAACTGCAGATAGAACATAAATATAAATCGTAGAAGACAAGCCAAGACAAGAGGACACAAGATGTGGTGCCAACTAGGGACAAACCCCAATGTGGGGAAACCCTTGATCAATTCTTCTTTTATGTTCTTCAATAGTTCAACAGAGAAAGAGAGAGAGATAGTACATTTACAACAGAAGTGAACATTTTGACTTTCTATATCTATATGAGATCAGTTGAAGACATGTTGCTTCAACTGATTCTCCAAGGTGACTCGTTCACCTATCATAGTGTTGCCTTTCATCCATTTGCTGCACATAACCGTGTGACACCGTGTTGTATTGTCACAGTGTTGAACATTGATGACTGAGCTGCTCTCATCTGCTCTCATCTTCATGCTACCCATTATGTTGCATATTCCATCATCATGCAGCCTTATTCATCATCATGCTTAACATGCCCATCATGCTACTGTTATAACTTCATTATACATCCATATGCATATCAGCCTTAGCTTCTTGCTATGGCTTGCAACCTAGCAAGGCAGCTAGGCTATAGTTCCATAATCCTCCAATCAGTCCCAAACTACACAATCTTTCTTTTGTCATGCTATCATCTACAGCAATCTGAATTCATACATTATCCTTTATAACCTCTTTATATTGTGGCTCAGCTTCCTTGCAAACAGTCCTATCATGCCCAAATAGTCCTTGAATAGGCCACGATGTCACCTACAGCAATGTGACATTATGACACCTGTTTAGATGACTGTAACAGGTCTCTTAGGGCTATGTATAGGATCTTCTAGTTGTGGAATAAGGGTTGCATATAAAAGTAGCTCTAAGACCTTTTCTTGACAGCGTTTGAAGCTTCTTCAGGAGTTATATTGGTCTTCCTTAGACTGTGTATAAATCTTCTTCAGTGTGGCGGATTACGGCTCCTTAATAGTGGATAGATGAGGACTCCTTTGACTATGTTTAGCCCTCCTTTGTGCAGCGTATTCAACTATGGATATAGGGTTGTATGAAGACCTTCTTTGCTACGTAATAGGCCCTGTGGTAGGGTTCCTTCCAACTGTGGCTATGCCTCTTTGTGACTGTAGATAACGAGTATGTTTCTTGCTGCGTATAGGGTCCGAATTCAGGCCTTCATTTAGTCTTCACCTTTACTATGTTTAGGGCTTCACGTGGCTGTAGTTTAGGGCTATGTATAAGGCCTTCACCGTCACTGCATTTAGGGTATGGTAAGATCTCCCTTAACTGCGGCTGGGATCCTCTCCCTTCATATATGTCTTAATGTCTCCCTCATGACTGTAATTTAGGGCTTCACTTGTAGGCCAACGTATTACTCTTGGTGTCTCTCTCCTTCACCAAAAACCCAAGACGTGGAGAGGAGGAGATCACATCAAGAATGTGTGTCACAAATGACTTCAAGTCCTCACCAATTTATACTAAAATGTAGTTGATGAATAGGCATGACTATTGGGCTTCTGAGCCTACACAAGTTGCTCGTCGACTTGACAATTTGTTCTATAACATAAATAAATTCATAACTTCATAATTACTTATCGGAATCGGATGATCTTTAGATCAATCCTACACCTCTCGATGAGAGGGATCCAATAAAAATATCAGCTGACATAAATAAGATGACCCATATGGAGTTTGGCCCTAGTAGCCAATTTTAACAATTTTCTTATGATGACATCTCATAAAAATGATGCATCTAATCATGCTTATAGATGTTCCTACCTAAAACTGAAAAGAACTTGGTGGAGAAGATTATCTTAATCATAGTAGAGATATTTTGTGTGCTCGTCCTTTGATTTCTTCTTTTCAGCTTCTTGCACTTCTTCAGTGATATGGGCTTCTTCCCTTCATCTTTTGTTGTTGTCCTTCTTCAGCTTTGGACAATATCTCTTGTAGTTCCCATATTCATGATAGTCATAGCATTGGATTTTTGGCATATTTTGTAGAAATTTCTACAAATCTAGCTTTGATACCATGTAGAAATTAATGTGTAGATTCAATATTTCTCATGAAATTTACTAAATCATGAGACTTGAAGCTACTCTACTCATCTGTCGAAGTTAATTCACCATCAAAAGAAAGAATCATAGACATGCAAAAAAAAACATCACACATACAAAGAGACTTATCTAGTGTAAATTAACTACTCAAAACCCCTTACTATATGTATCACATTAATCAAAGAATCTGGATGAATTCAATATGCATGCTCAAGCCTGAGCACACCCTGCAAGTGTATAGTCTATCCTTGTGCCTGACTGGCTAAACTTGGCCTAACACTTAGCCAATTTCAAGCCTTCCCAAGCTCCTATTTCATTGTGTTGTTCCTCTGGGAATTAGGGCCCTATTAATTAGGAAATTCCCTCATCTGGATTGTTCAATTCTTATAGGGTCTTCCTCTGACTGCAAGCACCATCTGTACACTTCGGACTAGTCTACAACTGATAGTACACTACCTTGAGATCTCCATCTCAACTAGGTAACTTAAATTCTCTGCATGCATGAGATAATTTAGGTTGATTGATTAGTTAATTGGTTGATCACTAAGAGTGGTTGAAGTTCCACTACCACAACTTGACCTTCCACTAGTTCCTCCAACAGTTAAAACTAGTTTAATTGACCATAACTCAATTTAACTGAATTAAATTGCTACAACTAAAATCAACTCAACCTAGGCTCCTAAAATTTAGGAATCATTGCACACAATTGAACTTCATACCCCTAACTCGAATTAACTGAGTGATAAGTGCCATGTCACCTTAGTTAACTGCCTCCAAGATTTATGTTGTAATACAAATTCAAATTTTATCGAATTTGAACAAGGCAAAGTCAAACTAAGATTTTATTGCTGAATTTTCAACATTATTTTCTTATTTTTCTGAGGACCAAACTTTCCAAACTTCCCTTTCTCTCAGCCATGGCAAAAAATGTTTGTGTTTGCTCGTTTGATCATACATCACTTGTTTCCTTTAGCCTAGTTTCTTCAATTTTTCACAATGACCAAAGTTCATTGAATGGGGTAGCTTCCTTCTTTCCATAGATGCTTGATGTAAAGTTTCCCCATTCCTCTGGTAGTGCATTGAGCACTATGGTGGTCATTTTCTTATTAGATTTATTTCTCCCAACATTTGTAGTTGGTCTCTAATTTGTTACACCCTCATAAAATATGAGGCTATTCCTTCTTCTTTTGATATCTTCATCTTGTAGAGTTCTTGTCTTAATGAGATCACTTCTCTAGCAGTGCTTATGGAGAAAAATTCTATAATTTTGTCGTATATCTCTTTTGATGTCTCCAATTTTGGTATGAGGTGATATTTAATGGATTATATGAGAATCCTTTGAGCCCTTACTTCCCCTTTCATGTGCTTTGCAAGAGCTTGAGATTCTTCCTTTGAAGTTATAGTGATTGTGCCCTTAACATGTTCCACAACTTCATTTTCTATGTGGATTGAATTTGTCCTTTTGTTCCACACAAAGAAGTTTGATGACCCAAACAAATTGTTGCTTTCCTTGTAAAAAAACATTTTGATATATTCATATGTGGACATAAAGATACTTACTTGTGAAGATACTCATTGATGACAATATCTTCAACTTGTTTCATTCTTGATTTTGATCATGATATTGATAGTGGAAGATTACTTTTTGATTAATAGGTCTTCCTTCAAAAAGTGATCTTTGACTAAAGGAGAAAGAGATCACCTTGAATCATTGATAATGATGATAATGCCTTTACCTTGTTTTTCTTTGATGCAGAGGCTTCAATATGCTCCAATTTGTAGTTCTTCTTTATTTGAGTAGAGATAGGGACTTTGAGGTCTCCTTCTTCTCGATGTGATGGTTGAATGAGGTTACCAAGAATGCTTCAAGTGTAGAGTCCTTCTTTGAATGACCTAGGGTCTTTTACATCTTCTTTAGAAACTTCCTTCTTGATGATTGATGCTCTAGATGATCTTCTAGTGATTCATCCCTTGAATGTCCTTCTTTAGGTTGTCCTTCATTGACTTGTTACCTTAGCTCTAATACCATGTTGAGAAATCTAGGGGAAGAAAATGTAGGAGATTTATCTTATTTTTTTAACTGCTTCTGATATATTTTTACTTAATTTGATGAGCTTCTTCTTTTACTTTATTAATTATTAGTGTTATTCTATCATCAAACAACATCCAAACAGTAAAATCTATAGAAAATTTGTGATAGATTAACCCAATAATGCAATATCAATCAAATCAGAATACTACAATCTAATTCTACTATAAATTTGCATAAGCTTAAAGATCGAGCTGAACAATATAACTAGAAGAAGAACAATCAATGGCACAATACACATGAAAATACTTTGGGAAAAGTATCATATAAAAACCCCACACTATTGTATTATCATACATGGTGTAAATACATAGGAATTATACAAAGCCTTAGCTCTCAAAGCTAGCCAGCTCTCAGTACAATCCTCACATATGCTCACAGGAAATCTGTGCTTCTCTCCAGCTTTCCTCTCTACCCTCCAAGCTCCTATTTCCTTATGGTGTTCCTTGTGGACGATTAGCCTATTACCAAGTGGAAAAACAAGCCTTAAAAACTACACAATCCTCAAGGATGAATCCTTGACTGCATGGATGAGTTTTCTCCATGAGAAAGCACATGCAACTGATAGTACATTGTCCTTGAACATTAATCTCAACTGGGTCTTTCTTAGAATAGACATGCATGAGTTTCTGATGAGGGAATCTTCAATTAACTGGAGTAACACTAGTTGAGTGCATTAATGCATCAACTGATTGTTAACTCACTATTAGTTCCTCAAACAGTTTGGAACTAATTTAACTGGACTTAACTCAGTAAACTGAGTTAACTAATTAAAACTCAAATATAACTCAATCTTATCTCCTTAATTTAAGGGATGACTCTTGCATGACTTCAGAAAGACTTCTAACTTGAATTTATCCAACTAATTAATTTAAAATTAATTAATTAATTATTTCCAAGTTGTTGTTAAGACTAAATACGATTTTAATTCACAATTTAATTCAAGGAAAAATTAAATTGGAATATTCTTGTTGCCATATTTCAACACTACCTCTCAACAAGAAATGGATTATCTTCCACACCGATCCTGTCTCTATGGAACTCGAATTTACACTTAGACAATGCCTTTGTCAAAATGTCAGCATCTTGCTCCTCTATCGAAATATACTACAGCAACATGATCCTCCTCGCTACACAGTCTCTGAGATGATGATACCAGATGTCGATGTGCTTGGACCTATCATGAAATACTAGATTCTCAAAGAGTTTGATACAACTCTGAATATCACAATAGATCACGGTTGGATCCATCATATGATCAAACAAAACAACTAGGATTTTCCACATCCATATGGCCTCACATGTTGCCTGACTTGCAGCCATGTATTCTACCTTTTCCGAGTTGAGTGCAACCAACCTTTGTTTCATGTTGTACCAAGAAACTTCCGCTGACCCAAGGTTGAAAATCCCTCTTGATGTGCTCTTCCAATCTGATGGACTCCCTACCCAATCTGCATCAGTGAAGCCCTGTAGCTTCACTCCCTCTGTCCGTCTATACCATAATCCATACTGAGATGTGCCTCTGAGGTATCTCAATACATTCTTTGTTGCCTTCCAAAACATCTTGATAGGTTGAACCATCGCTTGACTCAGCCGGTTCACCGCATAGCACAAATATGGTCGTGTGTCATTAAGTACATCAGTGAACCCACAAGTTGCCTGTACATAGTAGCCTCTACCACTTCTCTTGAAGTAGCAGCCTCCTTCCTCCAGTTACCTGCTAGAGGATTCTACATGGGCTTGCACTTCTCCATGTGGAATCTCTTGAGTATCTCATTGGCATACTTTCCCAGAGACACAAACAACTCCCCATCCTTATTCCACACTTCCATGCCACGGAAGTAATGCATGAGACTCATGTATTTCATCTCGAATTCTCTTGCAAGGTCCTCCTTGCAAGACACGATCAATTGATCATCACCAGTCAATATGAGATCATCAACATAAAGTATGATGATCAATAACATACCTTTCACCATGATGTGGTACATGTTCACATCCGCTTCACTCTTTGTGAAGCCCAACCCGATGAAGTAGTTGTCTGTCATGGTGTACCAAGAACGAGGTGCTTGCTTCAGCTGTACAACACTCTCTTAATATTGGCACACATGTGACTCATGATCAAAGGTCTCAAAACCTTCCAGCTACTCTATGTACACTTCTTCCTCAATCTAGCAATTGAAGAATGCAGTCGGAATGCAGTCTTCACATCCATCTAATGGATCTTCCAACCCATCTGTGCTGATAGTGCCAACATAGAACTGATAGATGAGTACCTTGCGACAAGAGCAAAAGTCTCATCATAGTCAATCCCCTCAACCTATGAAAAGCCACGGGAAACAAATATTGCCTTATGCTTCTCCACACCACCATCAACAGCTTGCTTTACCTTGTAAAGCCAACAAGAACGCACAACTAACTTGTTCTCAGGTCTCGGATCCACGTCCCAAACACGGTTACGAACTATGGAGTCATACTCCTCCAACATAGCATCAACCCAAATCAGCTGCTGCACTGCTTCCTCAAAGGAAGATGGCTCGATCTCAACACATTCCCCAGCAAGGGCCATGTATCCAGTGTACCTCTTAGGTGACCTCCTCTATCTGTGCTGAGAAGATGGTGCTCCCACATTCTCTCTCGCATCCTCCAATAATCTCTCAACTTCTCTTGTGCACTTCCATCCATCTCTGGAAGACTCTGCTTGAGTGGATGTCTCCACTCCTGGAACCTCTGCATGCAACTGCTCCGCATCAGTCTGAGGCTCCTCCTCCTTAGAAACCAACAGTTCCCCCACAGCCTGTAGTTAGAGCTCCCTCTCAAGGGAAACTCGCATGGCCTTTTTCTCATCAAACTTGAGATCTCTACGAACCACTGTCCTCTGACTGGTAGGAAAGTACACCCAATAGTTGTGAGGTGTATCAATGTACCCCACAAATATCCCCAACTCTTTTGTGCATCCTTTCTCACATGGAAATATACCGATGAGCCAAAGATCCTGAAGTGACCCACATCTGGTCTCTTACCGGAGAAATATTCCTTTGGTGTCTTCATCCCAAGTATGCGATGTGAGCTTCTATTCTGCAAATAGACCACTGTGATGCATGCCTCAGTCCAAAAGTGAAGTGGTATGCCTTAGTCATGCAGCATTTCTCATGCTACCCCTACAATAGTTATGTTCTTCCTCTCGGCCACCCCATTCTACTGTGGGTTATGAGGTGTTGTCAACTCTCGTTTAATTCCTTCCACTGCACAGAAGTCCTTAAACTCTTGAGAGACATATTCTCCACCATTGTCGCTTCTCAAGGCCTTGATCTTCTTCCCTGAATATTTCTCGACCAAAGCTTTGAACTCACAAAACTTTGTGAAAGTTTGGTCCTTCTTCTGCATGAAACAAATCTAGTATTTATGAGAATAGTCATCAATGAAAATCACATAATACCTTTGCTTCATTGTGGATGCCATCGAGAATGGTCCACACAAATCAATATGAACTCACTCTAAGATATCCTCTACTCAACTGTCTCAATCATGAAAGGAAGACTTGGTGTACTTTCCCAAGGTACAACCTTTGCATGTGTCAACTTGCTCAAGTTTACCTTTGGGAAGTCATGTAGATATCTATTTCATTATCTTCAAAGCCCCATGATGCAAATGGCCCAACTGCCTGTGCCACAACTCGCCAATGTCTTAGCATTGCACCAATTCTACTTTCATACTCAATCTTGCAAAATCATCTACCTCTAGTTTATAGAGATTCTTCACCCGAATCCCTATCCTCTTGGTCTGACCCTTGGCTATGTGTCCTAGGAACACCTTTCCTTTACTAAAGACAACATTGTAGCCTTTGTCCTCCAACATCACTACCGATACCAAGTTCTTCTTCAGTCTAGGCACATACATCACATCTATCAAGGTGAGAGGAGCTCCATCCTCCCTCTGAAAAGCAACCATACCCACTATTGAAACACTATACCTTCCATCGGCACCCATCTCTATGAGCATCTTGAGGTCTTTCTCCTCCAAGGCACTGAATAAATTTTTATCACCGGTCATGTGGAATGAGGTTCCACTGTTAAGATACCAGACACAACCCATCATCGATGACACCATGCATGCAATGAGGGTAGTGTCCATTTCGAACTGAGAGGCTAATGCCTTACCTTCCGATCCTTCTGAGGATCCCTTCTTGGAATTCTTCGATGGGAAATTAGTTGCATAATATCTCATCTTGTGACAATTAAAGCATCTTACTTTAGACATGTCACCCTTCTTCCCTCCATGAGAAGAATTTGATTTGAAATGGAAAGCCCTCCCCTTCCCTTTCCTTGCCTTACTTGCTAAGGCCAGATTTTCTTCATCATCATTCTTGGATGAAGAACCATCTCGTGTGCCCCTCCTAATCTCCTCTTGCATAAGATTCAACCACAATCATTCCCAATCCAGCAGTTTGTCCCTTCCATTCATAGAGTCCTAGTAGTTATTCCAACTCTTTGGGAGGCTAAGGAGAGAGAGGTTCACCATATCATCATCGGCAGTAGTTATTCCCACACTGCCAAGCTCATCTCTGTAGGTGGTCAGCTTGTTCAGATATGTGGAAATAGTATCACCCTTCTCCATCTTGATTCTTTGAAGCTTATCCTTGAGTGCTAATTTCCTCTGGTCACTACTGTCCTAGTAGAGGTCCTTCAATGTCTTCCACATTGAAAATGAGTATCCTTCCCATGGAGACTCGAGACAATATGGTCTCGAACTCCCTCAAGGATGATTTGTCTCACCTTCGCCACACACTTCTTCCACTCAACCAACTCTTGTGCATTATTTGAAGTTGGATTTGGGATTTCTTGATCAATGAATTCCTTCAAGCCATTGTCTTCTAATATAGCCTCCATTCTGTCTTTCCATGCTATGTAATTCGAGCTACCTTCCAAGGCATACTCGAGTCTCAAGCCATAAAACGCCATTGGCCAACCTTGAAGTCTGATATGAATTCGATTTGCACCTCCAAACTTCAAACTTCGAATTATCTTCTCAGTATATTGTTCACAACTCTGATACCATGTAGAAAATTTGTGATAGGTTAACCCAATAATGCAATATAAATCAAAGCATAATAGTATAACCTACTTCTACTATCAATTTGCAGAAGTTTAAAGATCGAGCTGAACAATATAACCAAAAGAAGAAGAATCAATGGCATAATACACATGAAAATACTTTGGCGAAAGTCTCAGATAAAAACCCCACACCATTGTATTATCATACATGGTGGAAATACATAGGAATTATACAAAGCCTTAGCTCTCACAGCTAGCCATCTCTTAGTACAATCCTCACAGATGCTCACAAGCAATGTTGGCTTCTCTCCAGCCTTCGTCTCTGCCCTCCAAGCTCCTATTTCCTTGTGTTGTTCCTTGTGGATGATTAGCCTATTAGCAAGTGGAAAAACAAGCCTTCAAAACTACACAATCCTCAAGGATGAATCCTTGATTGCATGCATGAGTTTTCTCCATGAGAAAACACATGCATTTGATAGTACATTGTCCTTGAACATTAATTTTAACTGGGTCTTTCTCAAAATATACATGCATGAGTTTCTGATGAGGGAATCTTCAGTTAACTGGAGTAGCACTAGTTGAGTGTATGAATGCATCAACTGGCTGTTAACTCACTATTAGTTCCTCAAATAGTTTGGAACTAATTTAACTGGACTTAACTCAGTAAACTGAGTTAACTAA
>APFE031460513.1:39925-60400 GCA_000404065.3 Pinus taeda | reverse complement strand
CATTATATTTATATTATTTATATATTTTATTCGTTACACCCATGTGGCCCAATTCTTCATTTGACACCTAGAACCTGCCAAACCATGAGAGTAGCTACAAAATCCACAGTTAGTTGCAGAATAGGCTGCGTTCTTTAGCTAATTTGCAAAAATCTATTCAAATAGCAAGAACATGAAAATATAATATAGAGATCATTTTAATGCTTTCCTTAAGACAAAACCTAGAATTTATCATTGATTGGGTATGTAATCTTATGAGAAAGTGAGGGAAAAAGGTGAGAAAAAATGCCAAGGAGATGGTAATTCTGAGGTTCAACAAAAAACCTGCCACAATAAACCCTCCTCCCACTCCATTAACCCTCACTTATATTTAATCCCCACTTTGTTTATTAATTAATTACAATTAATTGTAATTAACCCCCCGCGCCTCGCAAATCCCAACTCGATTTCCCTTCATGCATCTTGACTACGCGACAGCCATTAGATCTTCCACCCCTAGATCTGAAGGCATGCATCCATATCGCGCTCATTCCCTCTCCGACCTTTACCAGCCCGAGAGCACGTGAGATTCGCAGTTTTGCCTGTTCTGTTACGTGGCAGCCTCAGGCGAGATCACATGCTCTCAAGGAAATACCACCCGCTCTCCAAAAGTGGTGCGATGGCCCCAAAAACTGCTTCCCTGCCAAAAGCTAAAACCATCCACTGTTCATTTATGAATTCCGCGCCAAATTGTGATTGTTTCTAGTTAAAAGGTCGGAGAAGCCCATTTCGACTCTTTTCGCTCGTTTGCACTGTGAATGCTGCCCAACCCTTCCTCTGCCACCCTGAGCCTCTGCAACCGAAATTGACCATCGTTTACCTCCCAAACAAGTTCCATACACCCAATTCAAGCATCTAGTGCATAGCTGAAGCCACCGTACCATCTACAGCCACCATTGAAAACAGTTTGTTGTTAATACCACCAATTTCTAGGTATTTTTGGGAAAACCAAAACGACCCTCTAAATTTGAAAACTCACAATCAAGTTTAAAGATTAATTAATTGAAATTAATTAATACATTTTCCTAATTCAAAAGTAATTTGCCTGTATACCCAAAACCCCTCTTTTGAAAAACTGCAATTACCCTCTCACTGTACCACAATTTCCCAAACCTCACTTCTACAGCCAATACAGGCCTAATCCCAATCCATAAACTCATTCATGGCTTCCCAGACCTCTCTGGATGTGAGACCTATGTCAACCCCTCACTTGGACATCGACCATTTGGCACTAGCAGACAGGGATTTCCAGATAAAAGATACTGCTACCCCAGCATACCTTCTAAAACTCCACTATTAGAGTAACAACAGATTCCTGAACCATACCAATGACATCCATCTGTGGGAATCCAATTTACCCAAATACCTATTCCTAGAAGTTCACCCATTCCCTGATATCATACATTTTTGTCATGCCTGCTATATCCCTAGCCAAAGGGCTATTGTTTCCCCTAACTAGCAGCTCTTATTCACCATTACTCCAGAGTCTATCAACCAAATGCTGCAAGTCCAAACTAGCCCTAAAGAGACCCCATTATCTATTGGAGACCTATTGGACTTATATATCACACTAGACCTAATTAAGAGAAGACAAATCTTCCAGACCTTCATCATTGAAGACCGCCATACTCCCACAGATACTCCACCTTATGCTACCACCATTTTTCAGAGACAGACAAAAATATAATCACCATGCTCTCTTGCATCCTAGGATACACCTCAGATGAGCATGTGGATGAGGTTATCCTAGCCTACCTGTCCATCTTCACCCCAGGCAAGCCTCCTGATAGCATGTACAATTATGCTCAGTTCATTGCAGACAGGATGCATGAACAATTCACAAGATTGCCCACTAAAAGAGTTTTCAAGTACTCTTTAGTGTTATTTCACATGTTTTTGTATTACCAAGTAGATAAGTTCCCTGTAAGCATCCAGAAGTCGAATTGCAAGGGAAAAGAGATATTAGTGGTCTTCTGGACACCCTTGATCCAGAAATACTCCACAGCATTTATCTACAAAGACTTAATAGATTCATTTGTCTACTCAGTCATGAACATGCTGACCAGTGACACTCAACCTAGAATCAGCCAAGAAATCAAGAGGGTGCTACAGTTGGCTAAGAACAGCAAGGTGGGATACTGGTACCTATACCAGAACCACACTGAGATCAGGGTTTATGGCTACCAACTAGCCCCTTATAAGCTGCCCAAATACCTCCCTATGAGGATATTTTCACTTGAGTATTTCAGACAAATCATCAACTCTGATGAGGTCCACTTCCTATCTACTTGGAAGAAGACCCAATTTAAAATGAAAAACCAATTGGGCCCATTCATTTGCAAGAATAGAGAGGTTCAACCAGAAGCTGACAATATACTACAATAGATGAAATTCAACAATAGCTTCATGTGGCAGTATGACCCTCATGGGGTCCTAAACAAATTGAGAATCAAGGTCAAATTGGGACCTTTAATTCACCACCCAAGACCTGACATTGAACAGTTTTCCAACCAACCCGAGTGGTTGGAAAACACATTGATTGATATGGATAGCACAGTTGTGGATGTTGAAAACACACTCATTGATCTAGAAAATAAAATTGACCAGAGCTCTTTTTTGCAGGTTCCAGAACTAGGGGAACCAATGAGTAATCCTCCTGTGTTACAGACCCCAGCCAATGAGGAGAAGAATCCAAAGAGGAACAGGGAAGAAGGTTCCAGTTCTACCATGGAGACTATAGATGAGCTTTTTGAGCTCAGAAAAAGGCCCAAGTTGAATCCTGTGTCTGAACAGGAGGAGAACATTGAATCAGTGGAAACAACTGACACTGAAACAACGGGGCAGAGGAGAAAAGACGCAATTGCTTCAGCTGAAACACAACAGCCATCAACCTCCAACACTCAAATGATTGAGAGACAACAAAGCGTTGAGGTTTCTTCCTTTGTTAGTCCAACTGACAGAGAAAAGTATATCAAAGACAGGTACAAGGAAATAAAAACGATAAATGAGAAGTTGAAGGCAGAGACATATGCCCAATATTTCAAGCATACACCAGCCAACCAGAGCAGGTTGATGTCAGCCTTTGACATTAAAGCAGGAAAGATGCAGGTATCATTTATGCAGCCCATTGTTCAGTAACAAAATACCTCAGCATATTACAAGAAAATTGATTTTGAGGTATTGGCCAGGGATGTTCATCCCATTGACCATATAGAGTTACATAAACAAGCTGGAGAGATGATTTACTCCACCCTTACAGGAAAGGCCATGGCTACACACAGGCTACAGGGTTCACTGGATAATGTAATAGCCCAATACAAATTGGAGAAGGCCTCCTCACAGGCCATAGACAATAGGATCAAGTCATTGGAGGACTTGGTCATTGAACTAGGCCATGATCCAAGCGACATTAAGGCTGATGAGAAGTTGATCAAAAAGAAAAATGAGGATATAGCAGCTCTCAAGAAACAACTAAAGTTGCCTCATTTAGAACACCCACAAACTAAAGAGGTACTGGAGAACCAAACCAATCATGAATAAATGATGGACCTAGTACTTCAATTGAATGATCAGTTGAAGGAGATGGAAAAAGAATTGGATAGCTTGATTCAGCAAAAACAAGCTAGTCTTGAGGATGCCCCTGCCACTGTTATTCCAACAGTAACCACTACAGTACCTTCCACTTTGGCAGCATCCTTAGCTCCCACAACTCCAATGGCCACAACATTGCTAACATCTATACCAACTACGTCAGCGACAGGGTCTATAGGTGATGAAGCAAACAGGTTGGTCAAAGCAATGGAAGAAATGTCCATTCAGACCACTAAGATGAACAGGCTTAAGGAAAAATTGACCAGCCTAGAAACAAATTACAAACTTGCCCAAATCATGCACAAAGAAGAACACAGAAGTCTACAAGGATGAATGAATGAATCAAAAGCCTGGAGAAGGAACTGACACTGAATGAACCTCTAGGTAAGGTTAAGGAGCAACTGTGGGCCAATATCATTGACTCTGTCAATGATATTTGGCCATCAATCCAAGTTATTTTTGAACAGATTGATTTGACAAAGAAAGCTACAAAAGCCATACAAAGAGTCAAAGCAGAACTTGGAGACATGCCAGAGGAGGCTACAAGGATCATTCACTTCCTCAACTCCAAGAACAAGAGTGAGATGTAGGAATTAGAGATACCTGGCAGAACAGGTACAATTTTGGAAGTGAAAAGGGTCCTCACCAAGAGGAATTTGGTGTTGAACCTAGAGGATAAGTGCCAAACCATGCAGCTGGCCATTGACAGATTTATGGTCAAATTTGCAATTTTGAGACAAAAAGGTTTGTTGAATCCCTTGGTAATAAATGATAAGTTGCTGACATAGGAGGACTATAACAGAAAAATCTAAGAAGTGGTCAGAGATCAGGTGAATACTTCATCCATGAAGGGAATACCTACTGGCAAAGTATTATATCAAAATTTTGAGAATTTATTTTACCTCCAGCATGAGGTAAAACACCTTTTTTGTTAATAAGCTTATTTTTGCCAAGTATATAGAGGCAGATGAGATTTTTCAGGAAAATGATCAATATCCAATTACCAGATGTTGAGACATGGGAGAAACTAAATGATTTACCGTAAAATGTACAGTAAAATTAAAAAGGCACAGTAAAAGGATATTGACAGGTCAGCCAGTTCAAAGTGTATCAGTTGAAAGATTAGAGTGAATAAAGCATCCAACGTGAAGACCAAATAGCAAAGCACATATTAAAGTGCAAAATATCATAGATTAAAGCCAACACAACCTAATAAATAGGGACAGAAAGCTTCAGTTCAATAGTTGTCTCTATCTTCTTGCATGAATATTTTTCTTTCTCCTAGATTAGTTCCTAAGACAGTTTGGGATATTTTGTAAAATATTTTTATATAAATACTTCGTAATTCGAAGTATTGAGTGTGGATTTCTATACATTTGTAAAGTTATTTTGATCATAAACCTGAGGGTTATTATACCAATTTTCAAGTCAGCAGACTGGAGCAATTAATAAAGAGATTGCATTACATGATTCATGTGTAGAGCTATTACAGTGAAGTATTTTCTTTGTCAATTTGTTACTCTCTTATGTTTTTCACAAACTTAAATGTTATCTAAAGTTGAATGAATTAACTGGAAATTTATCTCAGAATTTGTTTAAGTACACTATGTTTTCCATAGTTAATCATTTACATGTTTTCTTCTGATACTCGGATTTGAGAATCCTTAATTTCTCTCCCATCACGGTTGACCTCTTTCACTTTCTTCAAAATCAGGCCTAAGGAACCTTTAATTGCTCTTTGGATCTGATTGAAAACCACTTCACCATCCAGCCTTGAGATCTAAAGTAACTCTGCTATCTTTCCCTGTAGACATTGTTTTTAGAGCTTGATCCAGTCTTGCTTGTCTGACATTTGACCCCATAGCCCAATGGTAAAAAGACAACCCTTTTTCATCTAAGTGATCTCACCACCAAATCTAAATCAAAACCCAAGCACAATCATAACTATCCTAAAATCAAATAACTAAACAAAGTTAAATCAAAACGAGAGAGCCCTCTCTAAGATTAGGAAGGCTAGATCCTAATCTCCAAAGTTGGTTTGTGGTTACCTCTATCATTTCTTTTTCTAACAACTTAGAAGAAATTTTGGAGTGATAACATAATTGGCTACCATACTGGGGAACTCTATCCTTAGCAAAATAAAACTTTAAGGAAACCTTAAATTTCATATTGATCCCCTTAAAGTCATTTTTATAAGTTGTTCTTAAAAAGTTTCATAAAAACAGTTAAAAATTAAAATTTTGGCTCCCAAAAAGACTCACTATACCAGGGCAAATCCAAATCCAAACCCTGCTACTATAGTTGAAGATCTAGACAAGATTTTAAGAAAACCAAAAAAGGTAGAAACTCAAGCAAGTAGTAGCCAGTTAGTTAAAGAAAATTCACTCCCCGAGGAATTATCAACTTTAGAGGAAATTCCATTTGATTTGTCATTTGATCTCTCATTATATAGGACTAAATCAAATAATGTAATTCATGAAACTGTGTTAGTCCCTAATTTTATTCAATTCATTGAGTTTAAAAAGGTGCCTTTACATCCAGATTTAGATAAATTTGTGTTGGATACTTTTGACAAGTTAGAAGCTTTAACCTCCACATTAATAAGCCATATAGATGATGCTTACCTTCAACAATCAGTTGAACTAGTTTCCCTTACTGCTGTTGCCTCTGAAATTTTTGCACAATCTTCAAATGTTGTAAATACACCTACATTTACTGCCACCTCACCAATTGCATCCACCGCAGTCCATTCCCCTAAACAAGTCATTCATCAACTTCCTATCCAACCAAACTCCTCATCCTCATATAGTTCATCTCCATCTATTTCAAACCCTTCCTCAAGTACTAGCACTTTACCCCCTAGTCAAGCCAGAATCCAAGCCATGGCAGACCGATATGCACCTTTGGTTTTACCAGATCAGCTCCATGCCATGCCTCAATATTATCAAAGCAAAATATTTTTGTTTGATGCTACTGGTCAGTATAATGCCCAACAGCGTGTGAACAAAATGACTGACTATTTTGAATTGCATGAGATAGATGAATCTAATGTCCAAATGAGGTTGTTTGCTCAAACATTAACTGGGGATGTTAAGAAATGGTTCAAAGCTTTACCAGCTAAGCATATTGCAGATTTAGCTGCTTTTCATAGATTATTCATTGATAGATGGGAGAAAAAGAAAACCCCTCTGCAAATACTTTCTGACTATGATAACATTAGAAGAGATCTTAATGAGTCATTTTAGGATTATTGTACTAGGTTCAATAACATCTATAATGCAATCCCTACTAATATTAAGCCTCCACCTAACCTAGCATTAATAAAATTCCTTGATGGTTTTGACACTAACATGCCATACCAATTAAGGGAAAGAAACCCTGAAAGATTGGAACAAATGCAAAGTAATGATGTTAGTGTAGAGGCCAGCCTATTAGCCAAGAAAGCTAGAATTATAAATGAAAAGAGAGTTGTCGTTAATGGATATATTAGAAAACATGGAAATAAAAACTCAGTGGGAGAATCAACAGCCACCCGCAATAAGAAACCCCAACTTTAGCAAGAATCCCAACATTGGAAAGAATGCTATACCAGATCAACAAATTAGGCCACCCTTCCAAGAAAACTATGTTGAGGGTTCATAGAGCCATGAAGGACAAGGATGACACCCAAATAAACTTATTAGGAATCAAAAATGAAGATGTTGTTTTTCTGTTAAAATTGGCAACTAGGGCCAAACTCCATGTGGGTTAGCTTATTTATGGTCGCTGATATTTTTATTGGATCCCTCTCACCGAGAGGTGTAGGATTGATCTAAAGATCATCTGATTCCGATAAGTATTTATGAAGTTATGAATTTATTTATGTTAATAAATCAAATTGTCAAGTCGGCCTGCAACTTGAGTAGGCTCAGAAGCCCAATAGATGTGTCTATTCATCATCCACATTTTAGTATAAATTGGTGAGGAGTTGAAGTCATTTTATAGAAGATATATTCTTCATGTGTGGTATCCTCCTCTCCACGTTTTGGGTTTTGGTGAAGGAGAGACACAATGAAGATATGCTAGCCTAAAGTTTATGCCCTAGTCGCAGCAAGCCGCAAGCTTATGAGAATGTTCTATGCAGCAAAGAGATACTTATTCATACGCAGTCGAATGAAGACTCTTACACAGTTATGGAAACCTTATATGCTGAGACCTTATACATTGTTCATATGTTGTTCATGATGATCTATATACAGCCATGGAAACATCGAAACACAGTCATCAACCAACGCAATCATGAAGACTGATCCAACAATGAAGACTCTACACACTTTTATGAATACACAAGTCATACACAACAATGGAGACCCTATACGCAGTCACTCTATATGCAGTCATACGCAGTTCATGGAAACTCTTATGCACAGTTTGTAGAGACACTTATACACTGGTAAGAAAGACATTTATGCATACAATTCAGACATCTTTGCAATGAGGTTTAGGATCTCGAATACCTCTGAAATCTCAAGGAAAATTATAGTGAGCAGTTACAGGATGAATGTCGGAAGTCTATCCACTATAATGATCACACAGTCATGGGAATGAAGCTACAGGCAAGGTTTTCAAAGCCGCAGTCATAATAATGAAGCTACAGGAAAGGTTGTCAAAGCCGCAGTCATAGTAATGGAGCCACAGTCAAGGTTGTCAAAGTCGCAGTCCTAGTAATGGAGCCGCAGCAAAGGCATGAAACAGCAGTCAAGAAAATCAAATGGAGTCACAGTCAATTTCATATTACTGTCTTGCTATGACTCAATGATGAGATAAGGATTCAATGAGGAAATTCTTGGCACATGTATCATCAACGTATTCCTATGGCAAGAGGATCTACGAAATCCTACAGTAGCATTAAAATGGGATCATGGGCAGCATGATGATAAACGAGATCATGAGCAACATAATGATGTATGAGATCATGAGCAGCATGATGTATGGGCATCATTATGAGCAGCATGATGATATGAGCATGGGTAGCATAATGATACATGATTATATGAGCATGGGCAGCATGATGATGAATGAGATCATAAGCATGGGTAGCTTGATGATGAATAAGACCATGGAAGATGTAGCATGATGATAAGCATGAAGATGGGAGCAGCTCAGTCATCAAGGTTCAACACATGTGACAGTACAGCATGGTTTCACACAGTTATGTGCAGAAAATGGACAAGATGCAGCACTAAGATAGGTGAACGAGTCACCTTGGAGAATGAGTTGAAGCAATATGTCTTCAATTGATCTCATGCGATATCAAAAGCCAAGTATGGATTTCTATTGTAAATGTACTATCTCTCTCACTTTCTCTGCTGAACTATGAAGAACATAAAAGAAGAATCGATAAAGGGTTTCCCCACATTGTGGGGTTTGTCCCTAGCTAGCGCCACATCGTGTGTCCTCATGTCTTGGCTTGTCTTCTGTGATTTATGTTTATGTTCTATCTACAGTTTACTTTAATGTTGATGTGATTTCTAATTAGGAAAAGATATCGAGCTAACTATGAAAATTTAAATAAATTGCTATAGCATAGAACATACCTAATCTTAACATGGTATCAGAGTTGAGGTGAAGACAATGCCTAAGCAAGAGTGAAAGAGAAATCACCAAAGATAGCTGGGACAGGACAAAAGGATCAATGGGTTCCTCATCCCTCTTCTAATTCACCTAGGGTGAAGTTGAAGCAGAGAATATTATCAGAATGGTACAGCGGAAAGTTTTTGTTGTCCTACCTAAAGATCACTTCATTGGGAAGTTCAGATCAAAGGGTGGAAGGAAAGGCAAATGCCTTGAAATAAGTTCAGCAATTATGCAAAGGAGTGTCCAAAGGACAGGGACACATCTCTTGATGAAGATAATAATCATTCCAGGGACATCTTCAATGATCAAAGGAATGACAAGTAATGCAAGTCATCAAGGAAATGGTCGACTCTTCAAAGAAAGCAAGGAACCCCAGAATCTCTTTTATGTACCTGATTGTAAGAAGAACCTGTTGTCCATCTCGGAAATGGAAGTCAAAGGTTTTAGGGTGGCACTCGTTGATGGAAAGGTACGTATTTGAAAATAGAATTTTTAAATATGTTTTGGAGTTCAGGGTTGTATTAAGTTACAGGAAGCCCACTAGGGACGATGTCCATTGACACATAGCACCGGAGGTCTGTGAGTCAGATGGTGACAGGGAAGCCTGAATTCAAAAGGAGCATGAAAGTACATGTCTGAGATGTACCAAAGGAAAATCTTACAAGGGGACCATTCCCCTCATGTAGCAGGTCCACAGGAGTTTGAGATTCATGAACGGGAATCTCTTGTATACAAGTGGAAGAAAGCCCTCTATGGCTTGAAGCAAAACACCCTGGGCATAATATGAGAGGATTGATAGTTGTTTGATGAAGCTGAGATTAACTAGGAGTGAAACCAATCCAAACCATTACCCAAAGGTTGTGGATGATAGACCTCTCATACAAGCACCTTATAGGGACGAACTATTTCTGACAGGTGCAGACCCTCTCATTTGCAGAAGTAAGAAGGAGTTGGATTCCGGACATATGTTTTAGCATGATGAGCTCATATTTGTTTGAGCCTCACTAGATTGGTGCCAGGAATCTTCTGAGATATCTTTGGGGCACAATACACTGTCGGAAATATGAAAACTGCATGAGTATTCGAATGTTGACTGGGCAGGCAGTGTGGAGGATCACTAGAGCACTTTTCAGTGCTGGTTCTCTTTGGATTCTACTTCGATATCATGGATGAGCAGGAAGAAGAAATCGATTGTTATAAGTACCACCGAGACTGGATACATAACTATGAGTATGACCTCGTATGAAGTTTCCTGGTTGTGGAAACTCTTTAGTGAGTACACATGATGAATACCATTGTGATTCTCTGTGACAACCCGAGGTGGGATTTGATTATTGAGGAATCTTGTATTCAACGATTTCTCCAGCAATAGATATCAGATACAGTCTTATCTGGGATATGGTAAGTCGATGAGCAAGGAGGCTCCATCGCACTGAGATGATGTACAGGTCGCTACACTTTGTCAGAGTCCTAGGGAAAGATCAAATTTGTGATTTTCCCGAATGACTTGGAGTCACCAAGAGACCCTTGTAAAAGGGTCTTACATGTTTCATACATTGAGCTCTAGGAGCTCTAGGGGCTTGCGGTTCTTACTGGAGCAACATACGACCATAGGGTGACTCACCCTCCCCTGGTGGTTCGCGCTATGAACAAGATGATTCGCTCTCTTGTGGAACAAGATGATTCACTCTCTTCTGGGACAAGATGATTCGCTCTCCTATGTAGCAGGATGATTAGTTCTCCTGTGAGGTATGGATGATGTGTTCTCCATGACGATTTTGTAGCAGGATGATTAGTTCTCCTGTGAGGTCTTGATGATGTGTTCTCCATGACTATTGTGTAGCAAGATGATTACTTCTCTTGCGAGGTCTGGATGATGTGTTCTCCATGACAATTGTGTAGCAAGATGATTAGTTCTCCTGTGAAGACAATATTGATTAAGTTCTCCTGTCGAGGCATCCTACCCATGCAGTCTAGGACTCATGGGAAGTACCTCTCATTTGATCAACGAGCAAGGAAATGAGGATAGGGACCATAGTAGTATCAATGGACACATCATTGTATCTACCATACTCCCTATGCTAGGATGGCCTTCATTGATCTGGGATCAATGATACTGGTATGGGACTAGTGATAGGAGTTGTACCTACTATGACACTGACTTCAGGTCGGTTGAGGCTGGTCTAGGACCAGTGGTACATACTCTGAGACTAACTTAGGGTCAGTCGAGGACTGGTCTAGGACCAGTGGTAGGAGTTGTACCTACTATGATGCTGACTTCGAGTCGTTTGAGACTGGTTTGGGACCAGTGGTACATACTCTGAGATTGACTAAGGGTCAATGGAAGACTGGTCTGGGACCAGTGAGAGTGGTACATGCTATGACGCTGACTTTGGGTCGGTTGATACCGGTCTGGGACCAGTGGTACACTCTTTGAGACTGATGACACTGGTCTGGGACCAGTAGTAGTAGTGGCACCCACTATGACGCTGACTTTGGGTCGGTTGAGACTGGTCTGGGACCAGTGGTACGCAATTTGAGCCTGACCTTGGGTCAGTGGAGAATGGTATGAGACATTCTTGATTAATTCTTCTTCTTCATGGTTTAGTAGAGCTAAGTTGAGTAGAGCAGAGTAGAGCTAGAAGAGCAGAGCAGAACCAGCAGAGCCAGCAGATTTGAGCAGAGCAGAGCAGAACCAGCAAAGCTTAGCAGAGCTAGCAAAGCTGAGCAGAGTTGGGCAGAGCTGAGCAGAGATGAGCAAAACTAGCAGAGCTAAGGAGAGCTGAGCAGAGCAGTGTAGGGCAATAATGGCAGAGACAGTACAGTCAGACATATGGATCAGTAGATGGAGTTCTCCCTAGTTGAGAAGGAGTGTTCAAATTGGCAACTAGGGCCAAACTCCATGTGGGTCAGCTTATTTATGGCAGCTGATATTTTTATTGGATCCCTCTCATCGAGAGGTGTAGGATTGATCTAAAGATCATCCAATTCTGATAAGTATCTATGAAGTTATGAATTTATTTATGCTAATAAATCAAATTGTCAAGTCGGCCTGCAACTTAAGTAGGCTCAGAAGCCCAATAGACGTGTCTATTCATCATCCACATTTTAGTATAAATTGGTGAGGACTTGAATTCATTTTATAGAAGATATATTTTTCATGTGTGGTATCCTCCTCTCCACGTTTTGGGTTTTGGTGAAGGAGAGACACAATGAAGATACGTTGGCATAAAGGTTATGCCCTAGCTGCAGCAAGCTGCAGGCTTATGAGAATTTTCTACACAGCAAACAGAGACTTATTCATACGTAGTCAAATGAAGACTCTTACGTAGCTATGGAAACCTTATACATTGAGACCTTATACGTTGTTCATGATGATCTATATGCAGCCATGGAAACATCGAAACACAGTCATAAACCAACGCAGTCATAAGCACTGATCAAACATAGTCATGAACCAATGCATTCATGAAGACTGATCCAACAACGAAGACTCTACACGTTGTTATGAATACACAAGTCATACGCAGCAATGGAGACCCTATACGCAGTCACTCTATACGCAGTCATATGCAGTTCATGGAGACTATTATGCGCAGGTCGTAGAGACACTTATACGATGGTAATAAAGACATTTATACGCATACAATATAGACATATTTGCAATGAGGTCTAGGATCTAGGATGCCTCTGAAATCTCAAGGAAAATTACACTAAGTACTTACAGGATGAATGTCGGAAGTCTGTCCACTATAATGATCACACAGTCATGGGAATGAAGCTACAGGCAAGGTTGTCAAAGCTGCAGTCATAATAATGAAGCTGTAGGCAAGGTTGTCAAAGCCACAGTCATAGTAGTGGAGTCGCGGTCAAGGTTGTCAAAGCCGCAGTCCTAGTAATTGAGCCGCAGCAAAGACATGAAACAACAGTCAAGCAAATCAAACGGAGTCACATTTAAGTTCATATTACTGTCTTGCTATGACTCAATGATGAGATAAGGATTCGATGAGGAAATCCTTGGCACATGTATCAGCAATGTATTCTTATGGCAAGAGGATCTACGAAATCCTATAGCAGTATTAAAATGAGATCATGGGTAGCATGATGATAAACGAGATCATGAGTAGCATAATGATGTATGAGATCATGAGCAGCATGATGTATGGGCAGCATTATGAGCAGCATGATGATATGAGCATGGGCAGCATAATGATGCATGATGATATGAGCATGGGCAGCATGATGATGAATGAGATCATGAGCATGGGCAGCTTGATGATGAATAAGACCATGGAAGATGCAACATGATGAGCAGCATGAAGATGAGAGCAGCTCAGTCATCAAGGTTCAACACATGTGACAGTACAGCATGGTGTCACACAGTTATGTGCAGCAAATGGATGAGATGCAGCACTAAGATAGGTGAAGGAGTCACCTTGGAGAATGATTTGAAGCAATATGTCTTCAACTGATCTCATGCGATATCAAAAGTCAAGTATGGACTTCCATTGTAAATGTACTATCTCTCTCACTTTCTCTGTTGAACTATGAAAAACATAAAAGACGAATTGATCAAGGGTTTCCCCACATTGTGGGGGTTGTCCCTAGCTAGTGCCACATCGTGTGTCCTCTTGTCTTGGCTTGTCTTCTACGATTTATGTTTATGTTCTATCTACAGTTTACTTTAATGCTGATGTGATTGCTAATCTAGAAAAGATATCGAGCTAACTATGAAAATTTAAATAAATTGCTCTAGCATAGAACATACCTAATCTTAACATTTTCTTACTCAGGAAGAACAGGAATTATACATGCTGCAACAATTTCAATTACAGTCTGGAGAGTCCTTTGACTTTAAATAGGGTTATGAGTCATCTATATATGAAGTTCACAAATAGTATAGTCTAAGAAGTAAAAAGAATAATGAAGCCCCCACTAAAATATCAATCCAGACCCGAACTAAAAATATAATAGAAGCTCTTGTCACTAAAATTTTACAAATCCTTCCTAGGGGAACATAGGAGACTTCTAGCCCAAAAATTGTAGATATAACTTCGTCTGAAACTCAAATTGAAACCGTTAATCAAAACATTCCAAATAAGAGAATTCAAAACAAAATTGTTGAAACACAGACTGAAATGCCAAATGTTGAAAAACAAGATAAAAACACACAGACCACATCCGTTAAGGAATATATCATCCAATCAAACAAAGCTCAACTGCCTTTCAACCTCAAGACTGAAATAGCAAAATTGAAATTATCGGTACCCTTGACTGATCTAGTGAAAAATGAATCCTATAAATCATAGATCACAGAAACTTTAAATATAGGTGAAGGAAAAGATGTTGTCAATTTGAATGATGATCAACCTGAGTTATTGTTTGGCCCTGAGGTAAATGGTACTCATCAGCACGGAGGAATCCCTCCTTTCTACATTAGCTTGAACATTCATGACAAAGTATTGCATAATGCTATGCTAGACTCAGGGGCATCCCATAACTTGATTCCAAAAGCAATCATGGAGAGACTAAACTTAGATATCACCAAACCATATAAGGACTTGTTTTCCTTTTACTCTAATCAAGTTAAATGCCTTGGATTGATTAAATATTTATGTGTAATTCTAGTCCATTGCCCAGCAAAGAGTATTGTGATGGACATAGTAGTTGCAGACATCCCACCCAAATATGGAATGTTGTTATCTTGCTCATGGGGAGAAAAATTACAGGGATCCTTACAATTAGATATGGCATATGCCACCATCTCTGTTTTTGGTCTACAAAGAAAACTATATAGAGAGACCTTGATGAAATACATGGTGAGTAGTGCAAAAAAACCACAAAACTTCCCTATATACTCCATGCATTCTGATATGGACTCTTTCATCTTGTATAATTCAAACCATGACAAAAAGGAAATCACAGTTGTAGAACAGAAATACAAAACAGCTGACAGTGAAAACATTCTTCATGAATCACTATGGCATTTGGATTTTGATGGATCTGTGAATAGACTAGGAGCAGTTGCAGGAGTATGGATTCACAACATGGAGAATAATCATTTTGAAGGTCATGCATTTAGGTTAAATTTTAAATGCACAAATAACATGGCAGAATATGAAGCTTTGATCTTAGGATTACAAATGGTTAGAAAACTTGGAGCCAAGAGAGTTTCTATCCTGGGAGACTCAGAATTGATTATTAAACAAATTAATGGTGAATACTCTGTAAATAATCCCAGACAGAGTCAATATAGAGAGAATGTCCTAGATTTTATCAAAGACCTTCTGGAAACAAACTTTTCTACCATTCCTAGGAAACAGAATATGCAAGCCCACAGTCTGGCTACTTTTGCTAGTACCTACAAATTTCCCTTTCAGCCCAACCATCAGTACACTACAGAAGTGAGACATAAGCTTGTCATACCTGACAATTTAAAATATTGGCAGATCTTCTCACATGATTCTCAAATTTATGACTTCATGAATGTTGAAGGTGAGTTTCAGAATTGTAATATAGATACAGATTGTACAGTAGACAATGACATAGATATTGGGATAGATGTAAATATTTGAGATATAGGGAAACCCACTAATTTCACTAAATTAGAAGTAGATAACTTAGAAAATGTAGAAATAGAAGAAATAATGAATGATGATCCTGAAATTCTTAACCTTAAAAATAATTTTTTACCTAAGGGATTAGTACCCTTAGAAGATTTGTTTGATTCCAACGATGTAGATAGGAAACCAAAAATGGAGCCTTTGAGAGCATATATAGAAGAATGTAACATAGGAACTGAAGAAAAACCTAAACTGATTAAACTATCAAAAGCCTTAACTCCAGATGAAAAGATTAAATACATAAATATGTTTAAACAGTTTCAAGATGTATTTGCATGGAGTTATGAAGACCTAAAATCTTATTACACCAGCAAAATTCAACACAAGATACCTATCAAAGAAGATCATAAACCTTTTAAACAGAAACTTAGGAGAATTAATCCAGATCTTATGCCATCTATTGAGAAGGAAGTAAAGAGAATGTATGATGCCCAAATTATATCTCCCATTAGATATTCAGATTGGGTCTTAAACTTAGTCACTACTAGGAAGAAAACTCGAGAAATTAGACTTTGTGTTGATTTCAGAAATTTAAACAAGGTCTCATTAAAAGACAACTATCCTTTACCAAAAATGGACCATATCCTTCAAAGAGTAGTAGGCTCATCTAGAATTTCGTTGTTTGATGGATTTTCTGGATATAACCAGATCTTAGTTCAACCAGAGGACCAAGCCAAAACTGTGTTTACTACTCCTTGGGGTACCTTCATGTATTTGAAGATGCCTTTTGCATTAATGAATGCAGGAGCAACATTTCAAAGAGCTATGGATATAGCTTTTGCCAAGGAGATCCATGACTTCCTAGTGGTTTACCAAGATGACATCATAGTCTTTTCTAAATCTGATAATGAACACCTAGATCACCTGAGAAGATTTTTCATTAAATGCAGGAGATCCATGACTTCCTAGTGGTTTACCAAGATGACATCAAAGTCTTTTCTAAATCTGATAATGAACACCTAGATCGCCTAAGAAGAGCTTTCATTAAATGCAGGAAATTTGGTATTTCCTTAAATCCAAAAAAGACACTCTTTGGTCTAGAAAAGGTAAACTGTTGGGACATATAATATCCAAAGATGGAATTAGAATAGATCCTGCTATAATAGAGGCAATCTTGACCATCACCCATCCTAGAAACATCAAAGAATTATAGTCATTTTCAGGCAAGATAAATTCTCTTAGGAGATTCATTTCAAATTTAGCAGAATTGATTAGAGAACTAAATAACATGTTAAGAAAAGATTCATCACTTAAATGGAACATGGAAGCGAAACAATCTTTTGAGGCTATCAAACAAGCCCTTACCAAAACTCCAGTACTTATAACTCCTGACTTTCAAAAAGATTTTATAATTTTTTCTTTTGCTTCAAAACATACTACTGCAGCTGTCTTGTTGCAAAAGAATGATCAAGGATATGAACATCCCATTGCATTTTTCAGTAAATCTTTAAGAGATGCAACCCTAAAATACAACATAATAGAAAAATAGGCATTAGCTTTAGTGAAAGCTATTAAATATTTTAGAGCATGCATCATGTATTCACACATCATTGCTTATGTTCCAAACTCAGTAGTAAAGGACATTTTGACACAAAATGGGCCTGAAGGGAAGAGAGGCAAATGTATTGCCACAATTTTGGAATATGACATAGAAATAAAGGCTACTAAAATTATCAAAGGCTGAGGTTTAGCAAAACTCATGGCTGAATCGAACTATCAGGCCCTAGATATAAATTTCATTGGTGCCCTTGATGATCAGGAAGAGATGGCGACTCCACAGATAAGTGAACCTTTTACAGATTCACCTTGGTATGCTTATATCATATTTGTATTACTAAACTTACAAGCTCCTTCTGGTTTATATAGAACTAAAGCTAGAATTTTGAAAATGAAATCAATGAGATATTGTATCATAGATAATGCTTTATTTTTTAAATACATGTTGATATTCTTTTAAATTGTTTACTGAAAGATGAAGCTGATAAAATTATGCAAGAATTTCATGCAGGAGATTGTGGAGGACACTTGTGTTGGAAGACTACTGCTGAAAAAATTTTGAGAGCTGGTTTTTACTGGCACACTCTTTTTGCAGATGTTAAGAAACATGTGACCTCTTGTCATAAGTGCCAGATATTTGAGGGGAAAAGAAAGATTTTACCTTTACCTCTCAAACCCATCTCCACAGAAGTGCCATTTCAACAATGGGGGTTAGACTTCATTATAGAAATACATCCATCCTCCTCAACCCAACATAAATGGATTTTGACAACCACTAATTATTTTATCAAATAGATAGAAGCCATCCCTTCTAGACAAGCTACAGACTTTGTCATTATCTCCTTCCTTGAAAATAATATTCTGTCAAGATTTGTATGCCCCCAAAAGCTAATTATTGATAATGCAGTTGCTTTTAAATCCAAGAAAATGCTAGACTTTTGTAACAAATAAAACATCAGCCTTGGCCACTCCACTACCTATTACCCTCAAGGTAATGGACTTGTAGAATCCTCTAACAAAATCCTTGTCAATATCATTAAGAAATTACTAGAAGACAACAAAAAGACATGGAACAAAAAATTGGTCAATTCCTTATAGGCAGACAGACTAACTACCAAAAAGTCCATTGGTACATCTTCCTATCAGTTAGTATATGGGATGGATATTGTTTTTCCATACTCTTTGGGAGTGTCAGTGATGAAGATCATCCGGGAGTTTCAGGTAGAGCCAAATGATATCCAGAGAAGGATAAATCAGACAATACACTTGTAGCAAACCAGAGAAGAAGTATATGTAAAATCACAAGTAATCCAGGATAGAATCAAAAAGATTTTTAATAAAAAGACTAAAGTTGATGATTTTTACATAGGTAAAAAAGTACTTAGATTGGATTCTAGAAGAGAAGACAAGGGCAAACATGGAAAATTTGAATTTCTATGGCAAGGCCCTTATGTCATTTATGGTTACAGAGGTAACAATGCCTTTTTCTTGAGAGAGATAGATGGATCAGATCTACCAAGAGGACCTGTCAATGGTAGAATGCTGAAGCATTACTTTTCCATAAATTAACAATACTTCACTTTACTTTACTCATTGTATATAATAGTGCAGAGTTTAGATTGGATTGGATGGTAATCTTTTGAAGTTGAAGCCCAGAGAGAAGGCCCTGAGCTTTGAATGATTCACCATCATAAGTATTAATAAAGCGGGATCACAAAAGGACAGTTTACAAGGTAACTTCAATCACAATTCAAAGGCTACTGATCTTAAAGTTCTTGACATTTCACCAGTAAATTCCATCCCCATGTGGAGCCACTTTTTAGGGTCCTATAATGATAGGATTCATAATTTTGAATTGGCTATGGTTAGTCTTGTAATATTGTACATACTTTTGCTTTCTACAAAATGTTTTCCATATTAAAAAATTAAACAATGTAAAGAGGATATCTCCTAAAAGAATAATCAAAGGACAAAAAGAAAAAAAAAAGTATCAAAAAAGTGAAAAATATGAACCCCAAACAAAAATAGATCGTGAAAGTGTGCAAATTCAAGTGCCACTCAGGGAAAATTTTAGGGGCTAATATTCACCCATGGGCTAATTTTCTATACTTTTTCCAATAAAAAGATTCGCTAATTTCCCTTTTTTTGTAATAATGATTCGCCCAAATTATATAGAATGAAATTATTCCTACCCTAAAAATGCCAAAATTTATATAATAAACTATATACAAATATTATAAATTTGAATATTTTTACAAAAATATCTCCAAACATTTTATAGATTTCATATTATGGACTAGTGGGATTCTCCAAGGCTTCTAAAGTTTAAGATAAATTTCCATCCTTAAAATTTTCCCTAGTGCCACTACTTTTACTTTTATGTGCAAAATAATGGTTGTGTGCAGCTTGTCATAAATGCCATAGGCCATGATAGTCAAATAGCTTAATCTTGACTAATTCATGCTTTAAATTTCATGTTTACAGATAGAGAATAAAGATCTAGCCAAATTGTTTAACCATGGCAGATCAGTGGTTAGGTAGAGAATAAAAATTTTCTCATCATCTCAATCTGAGCCATTGGAAGTTATAAGGTTAGAATTAGATAGTTTGCTTGTTAAAAGAAAAGGAAATAAAGGGTCTGCTAGCTTAAATGCACCCAAGAAAGTGAAGAAAAAAGGTTAGGGTAAATAAAGGGTAGGTAGAAGAAAGGTTGCAGATGTACAAGGTTGTTAAATCATGAGCACATTTATCATGCTTAAACTTATGTTTCAGTGTGCAGGATCATTTATGAGAATGAAAGGATGTTCACTAGCGTACTTGATTAACTTCCCTTCATTTCATTTCACCCCCCACATACTTGCTTACTAATTTCCCCATTATCCCATAATTTCTTATAAAAATACCCTTTTTTCCCTTCATTTTGACCCTTACCCCTTGGTTTCACACATTTCCCTGGTAAGTTATCCTCCAAAGGTCATCCCCCTACCCAAAACCCATTTTCCCTAGTGTGAAACCCATTCCCCATTGAAAAACTCACCTTCCCCCTTATTAATTTCCCTATTTTACATCTAAAACCCATGAAACCACCTTATCCTAAGTTTTATCCCCC
>APFE031460512.1:0-14509 GCA_000404065.3 Pinus taeda | reverse complement strand
AAGTCCAGCATAGACTGACACTAGGACCACTAATTTTTGCCACATTGTGCAGGGGTGTAGGCATAGTTAGAGTTTTCTGAAAAGTTCCCAAAAGCCCAATAGCAGCTTGCATTTGTGTTCAAGAACAAGACATGCAAGCATGTGTTCAATTGACTTAGCATTTACTGTGTCAGCTTCTACAGGTCCAACTTTTATGCAAGTGTAGCTTACACCAAATCTTATTTACTGAACATTGCAGTAGCTACAATATAATCTGATCAAATGTTGTGTGTGCTCACAAATTTGAAACATCACAACCTCAACTCCTGGCAACATAGATCAAACCTGGCAGTGGCTGGTGACGAGTGAAATCATGTGCTTGCAAGCAAGAACACAAGCCAACCTCCTGCAATCTGGTGACTGTAAATACCTTCATCATTGAAGAAAATGGTTTCAGGATTTTCACCAATTTCGAAGAGAAAAACTTCAGAAGAAGTACAAAACCTAACCATTCAAACTGATTGTTAGACTATAATAAGCCACCTGCCCTTGGTGTAGGGTCCTCAAACCCACAGTTGTATGTTTCTTTTATCCTGGACAAACAATCTTCCCAAGAAAACCTCAAAATATGTCATAGGAGATCCATAATCAAGACATGTTGGAGCAAGGCAAAATGAATAGAGACAGGCTAATAGAACTGCCTCTCAGATCTACTTGCAATGCTGGGAATAATGGAAATATGTTAGGATCGCCTACTGTAAGGGACTCATGCCTTTAGTGCCTGTCCAGAAAAACATATTTTTCTATCCAGGGCCACAAAATTTGGTGGTTAATAACAGATTCCCTCCTTTAATTGGCACAGTACTCTGACAGCAAATCACCACAGGGTTGAACTTTTCCTTGAAATATAATATGACAGTAAAAATAAATAAAAACAATCTTCACAAGAAAACCTCAAAATATGTCATAGGAGATCCATAATCAAGACATGTTGGAGCAAGGCAAAATGAATAGAGACAGGCTAATAGAACTGTCTCTCAGATCTACTTGCAATGCTGGGAATAATGGAAATATGTTAGGATCGCCTACTGTAAGGGACTCATGCCTTTAGTGCCTGTCCAGAAATACATATTTTTCTATCCAGGGCCACAAGATTTGGTGGTTAATAACAGATTCCCTCCTTTAATTGGCACAGTACTCTGACAGCAAATCACCACAGGGTTGAACTTTTCCTTGAAATATAATATGACAGTAAAAATAAATACCATTCCAATGTCCATAAATGAATGTCACGACATACTAATAACTAGTAAGAAAATTCAATGCAGTACCTTACATATATTTGGCAAGACATAAATATTGTTCATGAGATAATAGAAATATAACAACCAAAAGGGAAAAACATGCAACACTGAATTCATGGAAAAGATATTTTAGAAACCAATATTTAGGGCATGTAAATGAAAAAAAATGCAGCGCTTCAAAGTTCAAACATCAAAAGCATTCATATACTTTCAAGATTGAGCAAAATGTTTCTCAAACTTGAACCAGATAGTTATTAGACAAGCTTCATGAAAAAACAGAGGTTGCACCTGGCCTTTTTCTGGATCTTGCATTGTTGATTGCAACTTTGTTGCCTGTGCCATGAGAAATCAAAAAAAGAAGTAATTTAACTGAACATGTCAAGTAACTTTGTAACTATCCAGTTTAAAGATCATTTTAAGCTCTTGTTTGCTTTCATAATTTTTAGTGCAGGAAAAATATTTGATGCAAAATCCATGGGAAATGTTTTCCCATTGCAAACCTTTTCAAGAAGCTGTCCTTTAGATTCCTTCCGCTTTTTATGTGTCTCTTTAGTATTTTCACTCCCAACGCTAATTTTAACACGTCCAAACTCAAACTTGGAAGTATTGTCTTGTATCAGATCCTGAGTATAAGATTGGGAGCAATGCACAAAATAAAAATTAGGATTCCAAAAAAGGGACCAAAAGAAAAAACCTGAATAACATCAAACAATTTTGAGAAAACAACTGAATCCCAACCAAAAGCTTTTAAGACCACTCTGCTCAAATCATATCATTTCATCATATAATTACGTAGACAGGTGCATTATCCTTAAACACACCCACTAATGAATTAACAAAAAATATCTTCCAAGAATTTAGTATATAGTGTAGATGTCGAATAACACAACCAATCCTGAAACATTAACAAGATATGAAGGGGCTCTACATGCATAATATTGTAGAAATTTGAGTAAAATCCATTAGCAAAAATAAAAGGATGCTGGGTTTAATAAAACCACTTTCCAATTATCCGTAAAAAAATTTAAGGGAAAAATCTATGCTTCTACCAGATAATAAAACATAGGGGTCCAACCATCCAAGAATACGTCATAATCAATAAAGAGTTCACATTTGAACCTTTGACCAGCAGCTAACTTTCGAGAAGTTGCATCTTTCTTCACATTTATCCATTCAAAAGCCATAACCGATTAAAATTGGGCCACTTTACAAGACAAACAACCTGATATAGCTGGCAATTCATAACATGAAATACTTGGCAGCACAATTATCAAATTTCATGAATATCCTATACTAAATGCAAATTTTCAACAAAAACTTGTATATAACTAAAAAACTTTTAGGGCACAAGGGGTGGTACCACCAGGTAGGTACTAACTACTGCCCATGACATTACAGCCTAATCTGAGATACAATTTCAGAATTTCTTGCTGTGTGGAATCTCATACTTCGCAACAAATTCTTTGAGGGTTTATGTAATATTCCTTGCCAATTCTAGCTCACTGTTTTGTCACTTGATGAATCAATAGAAGCAAACTTGCTTCATCACAGCCACTTAATTGTTCGTGTTATATAAAGCACTAAAATCACTTTAGAAGCTTAAAACACTTAAACAGGAGGAGAGTCTGCACATTTATGTGCCTTACATAACAGGATATCACAAAGAGATAATTACTCACTTTCAAAACTAATGCATACAGAAAGGTGACTGATTTAGAAATCATTTTATTCTGTAAAAAGCATAGCCAAATACAGTACACAATGTTTTAGATGTCAGTCACCTTTCTTGTTTTAGTGACACTTTCCTTCTGACGCTTTGCAGGAACTGTTTCTTGAGTTACAGGGGCACCTGAAGATGTAGTGGCTGAAGCTGCTGCTTCTTGTTTCCGCTTTCTTATTTTAGTGTCTTTTTTCTTCTCATTTTTCCAATTATGAGCATCATCAGCAACTGTTACATGACGCTTGGCTTGCAACTCCTCAATGCGCTTATGTAACTTTTTCCTAAGCTCCTCATAAGTAGTTGACTTATCATCTGCTGCACAAAAAATAAGCAAGATTGATTAAGTTTTCTTCTTTGTTATATTATACTTGTATGTTTAAAAAAATAAATCAGTTATGTCTGATTACGATTTCTAAGTCTTCAATTGTGCACTTATATTAATAATTATATACAGTGCAGGAACTGAAGAGAGTGGTAAATGAAAACACTCAGATTGAGAGGTACCGTATAGTATTACTACATATGAAACAAACAATAAATATATGTAACTATAAAAGTTCCTATATGCGGCATGCCTCCATCATGCATTTATATGCATCAAAAATCATTTGTAAATAAGAAGAAAATCAGTTATCCTAAGTCTTAGGGTTTCAAGGATGGGGGGATGCAGGAATAGGTCACAGGGGGCAAGGTACGGAGGGCAGCCAAAAATCTAAAGAAATGTAAGTAAGGTCAGGGATGGAAGGGGACTCAAGCAGAGGCAAGGAGTTAGAATAGGGGATGTTACACAGTTTCACAGGAATATAAATAAATATATTAGACATGTAACAATAAATCAATTTGCATAAATTATAACAATTACAGTATGCAACCATAATACATTGATCAACCATTAATGAACTAGAAATCAGGATTAAAAGATCCAGATAAGAAAAGTCAAACTAGATACATAGGCAATTGAATTACTTAGTCTCGCAATTATTTGAATTCCAAATATCAATGTTCATAACTACTACCTTCTGAGATTTGAATATGGTGAAGGTGATGTGAATATTTCTGCTATGGTTGTCTCCATTCAAAACATGGAACTGAAAAAGCCTGAATCTGGTCCAATTGATGTGGTGCCAATTACTAACAGCAAAGATGTGGTATCTAATACGTTGCTTGATTCCACAACCACAACCATATCTAAGAATCTGGATAGCTTTGCAATTATTTCTGATTTTGGGCCCAATTCAGTAGCCATGTCTGAATCTGCAAATTCTTCTTCTCTTGTTACATTTCACACTGGAAACAAACCTGTGTCTAATGTATCAAAAAGTTCTACATGGCAATCAAGTGGCATTACATCCAAACTGGGTAAGAATTTTGGAATGGATGTAGGTCTTGGCACAAAATCTAGTAACCTAGTTCATTATGTTGATCCCTTTCCATTTCCAACCAATTTTGTTATTGGTTCAAGTAAGTCTACTCCGAACATGGGTTCTGCTTGGAATATAACAGATTGGACATAACATTGGAGTAAAGAAAGCAATGTCATTGCAAACGATCCTTCCAAACAAGAAAATAATGCTACTATATCACCACATAAGTTGTTGTCGAGGGTTGTTAGCTCTTCTGAGGAAATTTTAGCTCCACCAAATCCTGTCTTTTTGCACATTCCTGTTTCTGAAGCAATGAGCAACTTTTCATTGGGTCTTGAAACTAAACTTGTCTTCAGCACACAAACACTTAATGTCTCGTCCCCTAATTGTGGACCTGTTTCTGCTCCAATGCAAAGTCTGTGCCTAGTGTGTATGTTGGAGAAGCGAATTGAAAGGTTCCTTAACTTTCTCAAGTGCCCACAAACAGATTTGCCTGCGTCACTGTCGGCACGTTATTGTTGTATGTCTCACTGTTGGCACGTTGGCGTTGTCTGCGTCCCTCTGTTGCGTATATCACTTCACACGATAGTGTGCCCATCGTTAAACAAACTTCAATCAACCCTCGTCGTCGAACAACGTGACCCAGTCAATACATCGGGTCGTTGTTCCAATTGTCAACAAGCCAACCCACATAAAAGGCTGTGTCTCCCCTGCCATCAAGCGTCCTGTCCTTCCGTAAAACGGTGTGACGTGGGGTGTGTGATGCATCACGCTTTTTGGAAAAAAAACGGATCAACATATACGCCTGTGTTAATACGCCAACGTTAATATATGTCAAGACAATTACAAGTTTATGCTGGCAACGTTCAAAACCGATATTTGTTAATGATGCCAACTATTCACTGGAGTCTGCTCTTCTTGGAGCTGCAGCAGAAGTATCAATTCTTATGCCAGATTCATAACAAAAAGTGTCCAAAATAATTATTTTCCTAAGTGTGACTTTATAAAGTGAAAGTGACTTTATAAGTGGTAAAGTCAATGTTAAATTATAAAGTGAAAAGTGACTTTAGACATAAAGTACAATGTGGGTACTTTATTTAATGGGTGAGTTAAAAAACAGGAAGTGAGAATTAAATGCACATTTATTCTCATCCCTTGATCTAAATGAATCTGAGCCATTAAATCTTAGGGTTGCTCAAAAGTCATTTAGGGAAACAAAAGGGGGAAAAGAAAAGAGAGATTGCATTCATTCTTCATGAGCACATTGGAGAAAGGAGGTTGAGAACTAGAGAAAAGTTTTGAAAGAGAAATTTGTTGCAACAAGCTGAAGGAGTGATTTCTGGGCAAAGTTGGGCATAGAAAACAGTAGAAAGTATAGTACAAACAACATTGAATGCTGTGAGTTGCACATCGTTCGAGAGAAGTTTTTGAAAAAAATGTACAGTGGTACAGAAATCCGTACAGTACAATCCATATAGTCGTATCCGTAGAGTACATATTTCCGCTTCAAGTGGGCACAAAAATCAAGGTAAAGTGGGCATGATTTTCAAGGAGTTTTGGGCTGAACAGATAAGTTGTATTTTATTGTTTTGATTTGTCTGCAAATGTATTTTTCCTGAACTTGAAAGATAAATTAATTTGAAGAGCTCTCTAACAGGTTTTCCTCGGAGAAGATTGAAGGGGTTTTGCCTGGGTCTAAGTTGACCAAAAATCTGTGGTTATTTTTATGTGTAATGCTGGTCTGGTTATGTCCATATTTATTTTCAGCATGTGTTGACGGTCCCATGTGTTTTAATCTAAAAATATCATTTTCATAATTCTATATGTTGAATGTATGTTTATGGGAAAGGGCATTTAACTAAATGGGAGTGATAAGGTGAAATTAAAACCAGGTTGGGATTGCAAGAAACTTTTTTTTTAGTCATCAAATTTCAACAGGGTATCAGAGGTACAAGCTGAAAATTGCAGTTTGAATAGCAAACAGTAGTTTGGGACAGCAAACAGTGGTTTGAACAACAAACTGAATTTTTGGACAGCAAACCGATATTCTGGGACAGCAAGGTGAAATTTCACACATACTGAATTTTTGTGACAGCAAAGTGTGCTGGAAAGTTCATTTCTCCATTTTCTTGGTTTTATAAATTTTGGACAGCAGTCATAGCCATGTTCTTAAGGATAGAGGACAGACTGGATGGGATATCCAACTATGGCATTTGAAAGGGCATTTAACTGAATGGGAGTGATAAGGTGAAACTAAAACCGGGTTGGGATTGCAAGAAACTTTTTTTTAGTCATCAAATTTCAACATGGTATGAGAGGTACAGGCTGAAAATAGCAGTTTGAACAGCAAACAGTAGTTTGGGACAGCAAACAGTGGTTTGGACAACAAACTGAATTTTTGGACAGCAAACTGATATTTTGGGACAGCAAGGTGAAATTTCACACAGACTGAACTTTTGGGACAGCAAGGTGTGCTAAAAAGTTCATTTCTCCATTTTTTTGGTTTTGCAAATTTTGGAAAGCAGTCATGGCCATGTTCTTAAGGATAGAGGACAAACTGGATGGGATATCCAACTATGCCATTTGGAAGGACAGAATTCAAACAATGTTTGAGGAGGCAGCAGTTTGGAACATAGTGCGGCGAGTGGTTGTACCTCCTACTGCTGCAGATGAACTTGCTGAATTTACAAAAAATAATGCAAAGGCAAAAAGGATTTTGATGGACAGTCTGAAGAATCATGTGGTTCCTCAGGTGAGAGAAAACACATATGCATATCAGATGTGGACAGCTCTAACCACTCTCTATCAAAGTACCAATGAGAGCAGAATGATGGTACTCAAAGAACAATTGAAAAACATCGAGATGACAAAGGCTGAAAGTGTAGTTCATTATCTTGGCAGGGTCAAAAAGGTACGTGATGATTTGACTGCTATTGGTGAGGCAGTTGCACCCACAGATTTAGTCAGGATAGCTGTAGCAGGACTTCCTAAGTCTTGGGAGGTCTTTGGAGATGTTGTTACCTCTAGGGAGAATCTTCCCAATTGGGACAGAGTCTTGGATGATTGTGTTCAGCATGAGATACGGAAGACTGGCAATGGTGGGGTGAAGATAGCAGATGAGGAGGATGTAGCCTTGACAGCCAAGGGGGAGAACAAAGGGAAGGCCAAGAAAGGGGCCTCATCAGATGGGGCTGAGGGAAAGGAGAAGAAGAAGAAGAAAGATACGGATATGTCCAAAGTCAAATGTTGGGCATGTCAGAAGATGGGACACTATGTTGTTACGTGTCCTGAGAGGAAGAACATGGGGAAGAAGGGTAATGCAGCTTCAGCAAAGGTGGAGCAGTTTGCTTCACAGTTTGACAAGTGGTACATAGACAGTGGGGCTTCCCGCCTATGACAGGTGCACGAGAGTTCTTTTAATAGCTTGCAGAGAGGGCACTTGATATTGAGATTGTACTAGGAAATGACCGCACTGTGAGCGTTGTTGGTCTGGGGACTCTGACCTTTGAAGGTCATGGATGTTTTGTATGTTCTGGGGATGAAGAAGAACTTGATTCCAGTGTCTTCTATGAAGGAAAAGGGGTTTGACATCACTTTCTCAGGAGGGCAGGTATTGATGCATCCCAGGGGAGCTTCCATCACTTCGGCCAAAGTGATTGGAGTCTGCTCTGGGAAACTATACAGGTTCAGTTTTCAGTCGGCAAGAGCATTGGTGAGTAGCACATCTGGTAGCACTCACACTAGTACCACCAGTAGAGATTTGTACGACGTATGGCACCAGAAGATGGCGCATATGCATCATGGAGCTTTGAGAGTTCCTGATTTCAGTGTCGAGCATTATGAGGTCTACAAAGGGTGTGCTTTGGGCAAGTACACCAAGTTCCCATTCCCAGCGAGCGACAGCAGATCTACAAGTATACTAGACTTGATCCATACTGTTGTTAGTGGTCGTATGTCTCATGTGTCTTTGGGCAGTTATGAATATTATGTTATATTCATTGATGACTACTCTAGGAGGACTTGGATATATATCCTGAAGACCAAGGGTGAGGTCTTCAGTCGCTTTAAAGATTTCAAAGCTCTTGTGGAAAAGAAAACAGGTAAGAAGATTCGGGTCTTGAGGTCAGACAATGGTGGTGAGTACACCGATGGTGGGTTTTCTGACTTCTGTGCACAAGAGGGCATTAGGAGAGAGTTCACAGTTCCTTACAACCCCCAGCAAAATGGGGTGTCTGAAAGGAAGAACAAAGCTATTGTTGGGGTTGCTAGAGCGATGATTCATGATCAGGGGTTGCCTTTGTTTTTGTCAGCTGAGCCCTGCAATACTGTTGTTTATCTTCAGAACAAGAGTCCTCACAAAGTATTGGGGAATATGACTCCGGAGGAGGCTTTCACTGGAGAGAAGCCTCATGTGGGACATCTTCATATCTTTGGATGTCTCACATATTCTTATATCCCTAAGGAGCAGAGGACAAAGCTGGAACCCATGGCAGAGAAGGGTATCTTTATGGGTTACAGTGAGACTTCAAAGGCCTATCGAATCTTCATTCCTTCTAAACGGAGAGTGGTGATTAGGAGGGATGTGAAGTTCGAGGAGGAGACGGCCTATCAAAGATCACGGGAGTATGATGAGAGAGAGTCAGAGACTTCTCCTCAGCAGGGAGGTCAGGTACAGGGAGCGGGACCTCAGGGTTCTAGATCGACTGGTACAGGAGGTACTTCAGTGTCTGTGACATCTGGGGCACCAGGGGCAAGTTCACCGAGCACTTCTTTAAGGAGTCCACTAGTACAGAGTTCACATGGCACTTCAGCTGACACAGGCACAAGTGCTAGTATAGGTTCTCCGAGGATAGGTATTGGTACAGGCACACCAGGGTCAGTTGGCAAACCTTCAAGTTCACCAGACTAGGGGGCAGAGGATGAGGTTCCCTATGGGGAAGCTTCTTCAGGGAAGAGGAGGCCCAAGTGGCTTCAAGACACCTTGAAGGAAGCGGAGTCCGTTGGTCCTCTGAAGAGGGTGAACAGGGAGAGTGTGCCACCTGAGCAGTTTTGCAGTTATGTAGCCAAGGCTACCAGCATTGTTGACTCTGAGCTTGCTAGCTATGAGGAGGCTGCCAACTAGGAGGTATGGAGAGAAGCTATGGTGGAGGAGTATGCCTCTATCATTAAGAACAATGTCAGGGAAGTAGTGCCTCGGGCTGAGGGCAAGTCAGTTGTGACTTCCAAGTGGCTCTACAAGATCAAGCATGCTGCAGATGGCAGCATTGAGAAGTTCAAGGTGAGGTTTGTGGCTAGAGGGTTTTCACAGATAGAGGGAATTGACTATGATGAGCCTTCTCTGGTACTTCCACCATAACTTCCAGTATAAAATAAAAATATGCCAATTTATCTGTATGTTCCATTGATTTATGCAATTGGGTTTATTTCATACTGAATTTCAAAAAGGTTGTCACAGATGTCATCTCATGAATATATATGTGATAAATCACTTAAAAGCTTCAGTAAAATCCTGATAGCAACCCATGAAAGGTCCAAGTAACATACCTAACTGATATTCAGGTAATACAGTTATAGCATTTTGTAACACACAGTTGAGCGCATGCTTATTATCTAAGTCACCTAATTTGTGCTCATATCTAAATTCGATGACAACAAACGTTGCCCAAAAAAATAAAAATTGTCAGTGGAAAAAGAAAATGATAAAATTCGCATTCAGTTTGACAAAGATATTTAATTAAACTTTTCCATAACTCTCTGAAAACATTATAAAGCATCATATATTGTTCAAAACATGTCAAAATATATCTGTTTGTGTGTGTGTTAAGTTTAACAAAATATAAAGGAATCTTAATGATTTTTTTATGAAGTTTACAAAAAAATCTCTGGCCATCAAATTCATCATTATATTTGCCCTTACATTCAAAATTCACCAGTAAGATTGCCAGTGCTTGATTCGACAAATTTTTACCCTTTTGAAAAAGCTTTCCCAACTGCAATGACACAGCTCATAACCATGCTTACCTTTACATGCGATAAATGCATTTTGGACATCTTCGTCATCTTTGAGCTTTTTGTGTTCATCTTTTTCAGCATTCCTCTTCACCAGCTCCAAAGTACTAGCATAGGTCTCTGGATCCAACTGCAACCAGTACAAAAAATAGGAAGTAATAAAAAACATAAGTTCAGTAAAAAAGAAGCACACATATACCATTGTAAAGCTTTTTAAGGATGAGAAATTTTCAACATCTCGAGTTGCATGACCAAAAACTTACCCGATCTCGGCGTGCTTTCTTAAGATTCTCCTTCGTTGCTTTTCTGGCTGCCAGTTTTTCTGCCTTGCTCATGCCATAGTACTACAACACATCAGAAACCCTATATGAGCAAAGAAGTGTTCTTTGGCCTTTATCGACAAGTAGACTCACGCAGTATTTTAATTTAACTGGATGTACACAAACATTTCACACACACAATAGCGAAAATTATCTGTTGCACCAAAATGTATGTGGATTCAAAACAAAATTTCCCACAAATCATAGTTTTAAAACACGGAACTGGCCTTCTTGTATTTAGCGTATTTGCGGTCCTAGAATAAGGAGAGTGTTTCTGCTCTGTAACTAGTAATTTACTGATAACATCTCAATGTCCTAGTCAGTAAATACAAAGCATGACTAAAACACTTCAAAGTGCTTAAAATTCAAAATAAAATTACCCCCGGGTTCGGTGGGTCTTCGCTGGGCAGGTAAAATCTGGCCGGTATCAACTCCACCAGCCTGTCAAAAACTGGAATTCGGCAGTTCAAAGTATCAAATTACTTTAACCAAATATAAAAATTAAAAACAACTTGCAGGGTTTAGAAGGTGGATGCATTGGTGGCTGACAAAAACTGAAATAAATAGGAGATTTTTGTGATATGACAACTTACATAAACTGTTTTCATGAATTAGGGTCTGAAGTTGGGTTTCTGGGGAGACTGGAGGTGAGATGGGCTGCCGGAGAAAGTCTTCGTCCTGGTGATAATACGCTTCTGCCACCGCTTCCGCCATTGCTGATCTCCCAACCGGTGGTAATGGTTTGTCAAAATTCTCGCAGTTTATTCTGACAACCAATTTATTTTTTCCGATTATAACAAAAATAAAACAAAATATTAGGGCACATTCTCTACATTGACTTGTAGAGAATAAATTTGTGTATATTTTCTTGTATCTGTACTCTTTCTTACAATGTTTTAAGTAAGAGTTTTAACTAGTCATTGTTCCCAAAAGAGGAGGGATAGGATTCTCAAATTAGAAAATTTGTTTTTTGGTTTCCATAATGAAATAAATAATAATAATATATTAAATTAGAATAGAATTTTTGTTTTCTATGTTTGGTATAGGCTAAACATATTTTCAAATATGGAAAACTACACTTCAACCTAGTATTGGAAGCCCTAAAAATTATTTTTAAACATAGGCAATGGTTTTAGTTAAAAAAATTAACTAGTAATTACTTAGTGTAAAAAGACATTCATAGAATTGGTAAATTGGAAAAATTGTTCCTTAGTTTTTATAATCAAGCAAATAATAATTGATATATTAAATTAAAATAGAATATAAATTTTTTTTCTCTGTTTTGTATACCACTAAACATGTTTTCAAAGATGGGAAATGAGTCAACGACATTTTAACCTAGCATCAAAAAGGCCAAAAATTATTGTTAAACATGAAGGATACAATTTGAATTTTCAGGCAAGTGAATGAAGGTTGTAAATGTATATAAAATCCTAGAAAAACTAAATAAATAAAAAACCTGTCTTTGACATGAGTGTAGAAATGCATCTAACGCCTGGAAAAGAATTAGATATTCATCCTTAAGCAAACAAAAGAGGGATAAAGTTTTGGTTTCCAAGCAAAACTCATCTCAAAGCTATGTGTTGAAAATTACATCTTAAAGATTACATTCTATAACATGTAAAAGAAAGTTTTCAAACAAGTTAGAAATCTCAAGCTAACCTAAAATGCTTAGGTTTTCTAAAACAAATGTCAATTTTAGTAAGGCATTAAGTGGCCAAAAAGTGGAATAAATTAGCCTTGTAACCCACAAGTTTGCAAAAGTTTCTTAAAAGCCTATATAAAAGTGTGTCACAATTTAAGGACTTATGCTTCATTTAGCAATCTATGTACAAACCTTCCAACAAAGTTTAAAAATTACACAATGAATAAATTTAGCCTAATTGAATCTTCCCATACACATTGATTTTAATCGTTCACTGTCCAATATTCATGTTAATCACCTAATGGGAGATGTTTTCTTTTGCCTATCATGAGTTTGTTGGCACCAACTCTTGGAAAGAACACATGTTATTCGATTAAAGCTTGTGAAACATCATCTTACAATGCTTTTCATGCAAGTTCATTACTTCATACAAATTTTGCATTACTTCAATGCCTTTTTGTCATGAAAAATTGTGTGCAAACTAATTTTGGATATTCAAAATGTTGAAGGAATAACATAGAAATTTTGATTTCAATTTCACTATCCTATACATAGTTTGCAAAAATGAGTTTTCTTTTCATCTTATTTTTTCATAAAATCCAACATCCAATCACTTCACCTTTTATGTTTCAATCAAAGCATAGTTTTTACCTCACAATCCCTCTTTTCAAAAACAAAAAAGAAGATAGTAAATCATCCTTCAAGTAAGGATATAGAGCTAGATATTACCATCTCAAAGATGCAAATGGTGGCTGAAATTCCATTTTTCCATACAAACAAATAAAGGATGTAATATTACACAAAAACCATGCATTAAATAGCAATCTTAAAACTTAAAGAGAGGGTTGGAAATGCAATTTGAGGCTTGAAAAAGAGTGATGTAATTTTAAATTCAAGTGAGTTGGAAACTACCTTCTCAAGTTTGGAAAAAAAATGAGTAAATTACAATCCCACATTAAGTCAATAAACCTTGCTTCCATAAAGTCTCCTTGAAATTAACCAACTCAACTTCAAAAAAGATGAGATAATTTATTTATTTTTATGTCCAACAACAAATGATCACAAAAATAGGTCAACAAGGCTGAAGGGAAAATCAAAAATTTATCTTTGTTCTTGTTAGTGTTCAAAATAATGAGGTTGAAGGGAAAATAAAAAATTTATCTATGTTCTTGTTAGTGTTCAAAATATTAATGTTAATAGTGTTCACAATGCCAATGAAACAATCAACTAGTGATAGTAGGTATTTTCTATGTTACCAGAAATGGGAAAGAAGAATGATACAGCAAACATAGTTTGCATATAAGAAATGTATACATCATCTAGCAAATGTCCCTTAGAAATATGTCTTTGCATTCTAATTGTTGTACATATGCCTAGGAAGTCCCACGCAAAGTCATAATTATTTCCAAAGATGGTGGGCTTATTTTTTGTTGGAGCTTGGCAGAGAAGGAGATTGGAAAGGGGTAGAAAAAATTAGACAGTAGAGCTGGACATATTTTACCATGTTACAGTAGTCTACCTGTTGGGTCTAAAATGCATATGCAAATTAGAGCTTAATTTAATGTCAACCCGGGAAGGTAAACTTAGAAGTGCCTATCTAAAATATATAGATCTAGAAAGATTCCTAATTTGTCCAAGATCTTAAAGTCCCCTTACAAGAACATATTCATTAAGATCTCTTTCCAGATAATCAAACTTAATCTAAAATTGTTGAGATTATGATTCCTACAAAACATATTCTCAAATCTCTTCCAACATTAGAACATCAATAAGAAATTAAAAGTTGAAATGAAATAACCTAGATCTAATAATTGTATGAGATCTTACGGTTCTCTTACAAGAACACTTTCAAATAAGATTCTTCCAATATTAGAACATTTAACAAAACTTTAAAGCTGAAATCAAACAAAAACATAAAATAAATTATACCTAAAATAAGCAAATAAGCATGCAAGTGAGGCCATGGGGAGCCTCCATAACTTTACAAGCACACCACTTCAATGGAGACTCAAATGTAGAAGCAAAATTGAAGTATGATCCTTTATTTCAAAATCTCCATTACAAACCAACTCTAACATTACAAATGGAAATCTAAGATTACAAATGAAGATTCTCAGATTACAAATGGAGGAGATTGTACTCCTATTTATACAATGGGATGAGTAACA